>SNQJ01S0019759.1:332627-347436 GCA_010110895.2 Picea sitchensis
CCATATTCATTGAACTCATCGGGTACATACATCACACAATAGGAGTAAATAAGGCTATACAGGTATTACTAGTCCATGCTATTAGATCATATTAGTATCATATATATGGAAATCATTCATGCAATGGTTGTATAACCTCTACTGCCAAATTACATTGGTTCTAGTAGTAGGTTTACCGTTGAATAGGCATGAATATGGGAAAGCAATACAACTAGTAACATGTAATGGAAGCTTATTAGAGAAACAAGGCAATCACCTTTCCCATATTCATTGATGTCATTTCCTAAATAAGATTGGTATAATACAGGTAATATGTTAGTTAGTCTTAATCTTCATACTGTATCTTCCTAAGAATGACACCACTCTAATCATACAGAAGCTTCATAGTGAGTTCGATAACCTGTAGATACGAGTTATGATTTGAGTGCCATATCATGTAGTTTCCATAACAAGAGCTTAGTAATAGAGAGCTTAGTATGATTCCAGGCATTGTGTTTTATAGTGATGTTTGGTATAGGATAAGAATGAAAAGAAGAATGGTCACAAGAATGTGTGAGGAGGCTTCCTAGAGTAGTGTGCCCTTGGTCAAAGTCATAGGAAAATTGTAATTATAATTAGAGAAAAATAGAAACAAATAATGCCTTTTTATTTTTCTGTTCACAAGATCAACATATATGAGAAAAGAAATAAACAGATCTAAACTAAATTATGAGTATAAACAATTTTTTTTATTGAAAAGACAAACCTCAAGCTTACCTCATGATCTAAGAAAGATGTACTTGTCACATGTGTAGATGAAAACCTTTATAATATGCTCAGAAATAGTTTTAGGTTCATGGATCAAACCTCTAGGGTTTGATCTCTGTCATAAGGACTTAGGAACAATTTTTCCAAAGTATAGACCATCACACGACAACTGCAGCAAACAAAACTCAGATATAAAAAGATAGTCCAAAAAGGAGGCCACACCATCATCAAGAGAGAACAAATGAGGTAGCCGCAACGAATGTGAGAGTGAGTGAGTGAGTGTTAGTGTAATAGAATGCTAGAGGGTAGGGTCTTATTTATAGTTAGGGAGAGGGGTTAGGGAAATTTAAAATTATAATTAAATATTGACATTTAACTAATATAAATATTAATTAAAATGTCAATTAATATTAATATTAATTATAAAAACCCTAAACACATATAAAACCCCAATCACATAAATAAAAACTCAATCACATAAAACAAAAAGGGGGTACCTTTTAAGACAAAGTCAAGGGGGGGTCCATAATGGCAAAACATGTCCACATGAGTCTCATAATGACCTATAAACTTTATCATCACTACATAAGGGGGTCCATAAACAATGTGGTCATGTCCATCTTCATAGGCACTCCTAGGTCTCATGGACCATCCCGGGAGAGAGGAAGAGGATCACACATCAACACATCTTGGTATTACACCAAGATCTACCTGGTCAAAGACCAGGTTTCCCCAAAACACATATGGGGGCCCTAGAACACATTGAGGGTCTTATCCATCAAGGTACAAGACCAAGGATAAACCCATGCATTAGGAAAGGGTTACCTGGAACACATCCAGGGGCCCTATAACACATCTAGGGTCTTATATCAACCACCAAGGAACACATCCAAGGATCAATCCAAGCACTGAGAAAGGATTACCTGGAACACATCCAGGGGCCCTAGACACATCTAGGGACTTATATCAACCACCAAGGAACATATCCAAGTATCAATCCAAGCACTGAGGAAGGATGATCCCTTAGGAACCCTACCATTTGGATGACATTTTCTGCCCAAAAGGAAGTGAGAAGATGCCTAAAGTTCCCAATGATAGATATCGATACTACTTAGCTTCCATCTTGTACCAAAGGAGAAAAAATGTATCGTTGCATAAAGGAGGACTTTTTGGAGGAGGATAGATAGTGATATTGCAATGAACCATTTGGAGGCTCGGACATCATGAGATTGCAGTACACCCGAGTTGAAATGACCGTTTGAGGTGGAAAGATGTGAGATTGCAATGCAGCCTTTGGAGTGTATTGAAATCTCATGGTGTCTGGGCCTCCAAACGGTTCATTGCAATATCTCTATCTCTCGGCCTCCAAATGGTCCTTTCAATTTGGTTGCACTGCAATCTCATAATCTCTAAGCCTCCAACTGGTCATAATGTTCATTTTAGTAGGTTCCATTCCTCCAAATATCTTGTCACCAGAAAGAAACTACCATTTTTGGCGGCATGTTCGAAGCCATACATTCATGTTAGAATTTATCCATACATTCATGTTATATTTATCCATTGGTTAACCATAAACCTACACTGACATATCCATTATACCTAGAGTACATAATAAAAATATTATACATACCTAAATGGTGATTTTTCAATTTAGCAATCGAACATAACAATTCATAAAACATTAAACATAACTAGAATTGATGGCTATAAAAACTTATATGATGAAAGGAGAAATCACACCTGATCTGATGAATTGGTTGACTATACAGTTGGAATGGTTGGCCCTGCGTGTTTCTCTTCAACTATATGGCCCTTTGTTAGTCTTGAGCTTCCCTCAATCGACGAAGAAATATCTTAAAGTACATGTCAAAATCATTCAACCTCCATAAAAATCTAAAAAATCAATACAAGTAATATTTGTAGCGCATTATTTACTCTAAGATGCATTTTTACGAGAGTCTCAGAACATACCTGAATGATATCATCTTAGTTTCAAGAATAATTTATTGGAGCCACACGTCTAATATTTGATCAAACTACCTCCCTTGATTTGAATTAGCAACAACGAAGTCAACATTGACTTTGTTGTTGCTCTGTTGGATTGAGGGAGGTTTGATCCAAGATTAAATGGCTCCAATAAATTATTCTCTACTGAATAGAGCCAACCACGTGAAGGCGAAATCTCTTATGGCCCGTCCCCCCCCATTCACATCACTCTCAATTCCCCAATACCCAACATATAAATCTATTGAAATATTTACAACAAAAACAAACATATATACATACCAATATTCACAACTATTTACAATGAAATAAAATGTTTCCTTGATCCATTTGGAGTGAGCGGAATATGGTGAAAATAGATTTTATATTAAATAATTGTTAAAATATTCATGTACATCATCATTTAGAACTTTTAGCCGGCCTCTTCTTCTTAGCTCTATAGTTCCTAATCATTTCATCAATATCTAAGTCTTCGTTCTCTGGGTGCTCTTCAAAATATGATTGTGATTGTGTCCTCTCATGTAGAGCACGCCTAGTCACGGGGTACTCATGGTGTAATGGAGGCTGCTGTGATGACGCATCACCTACAAAATAAAAAAATAAAAAATTTAAATTGACAGTTTTTAAATATCATTGAACTAGTTAAGTAATATTAAAAAAAACACCCACAATGTCATTATTTACCTAGTGCACTGGTCGACACCATTGGAATGGTTTCCCCCGTGTTCTCCTCTTCAACTATATGAGCCTCAAGTACAACATTATCTACCATTGAGACCACAAAATTTATAAGGACAATCATAAATGTATAAGTAAAAGAAAATAGAAGTACAAAATGTATAACTACAAAATTATTAAGTATATGATTAAAATACAACCATATTACCGTCATGTTCCATCTCGGTCATAGAACCATCGTGGGATTGCACCACCGTGGAAACTTGGGACTGAATGGGATCAGAACCATCTCTTGGTTGCAAACTTCTATCAACGCACTGCTCTCCAATACTAGTGCGTTCGTTGATAGTGTTGCTTCCTTGATTAAAACAAAGTTGTAAATATTAATAATATCCAACATGACTATATTCTTTTAATAATAAAGGTTAATGTGGATTGAATTTTATTTACCTTATCCTGTAAAGTGGTTCTTGGTATCTTCCCCAAGATTTTTCAGCGTTCAACTACCGCTTTATAGCCGTACTTGTATCCAAGCTGGAGGTCTTCTTCCATGGTTTCAGTACCAAACTCTTCACCCTGCATTGCATAAGAGTATGTATTTTTTATGTTATTCGCTGCAATTACCTAAAATTTTTAAGGTGATACAAATACGATATTTAGGTACTTACAATTCATGACTGCAACTTCAAGTAGCCACCCTGGCCTAGCCTATGATGGCCACATTTGGAAAGCCTTTCTTTTGTGGCCTTTGACGTGTCAATCAACCTATCATCAAAAGTTTCAAGCATGTTAATATATACCACAATTTTATTTACATCTAAAAAAATTTGAAGGTATTCAATTGAAATTGTAATTTACCTTCTGGGACCAGAGAGTGTTTTTCCTTCATTTGTCAATTTCTTCTCTTTTTCATCCTCAATGAAGGCCTTCCACTCCCTCTCTGGAATCATCAGAGTACATTCGTACCTATAATTTTGTTTCAAGTGCTTCCTATATGTTTCTCACGTATATTTTAAATATTGGCTAGCTGCGGTGGTGGCTAAGGTCTTATTAAATGTATCTACACTAAAAAGGCTTTCTAGATAATCCATCAATTCTTTTTTGAGGTTGGAATTCTGGGAATTCCACCTCTCCAGTATGGTGGGCCCAAATATCAACAAATCCTTATTCTCCAAGGACCTGTATAAATCGGTGTTCACTACATTCAAAATGATTATATGATTATTAATTTAAAAATAATAATTTAGATGATTTATATTTGTCTACATAGAGAACATGAAAAAAATAAAATTTTAAAAATTACCTGGGACTTTAACCTGCTTTAATGGAATCCCTTCCTCGTTGACCATAAAGTTTCCCTTAAGGGTCCCTGTGTTGGTCACACATATTTCTTTAGGAAAATCAACCATATAGTTTGTCAAATCATTGACCTCATCTCCATCACCACCTCCAGAGCCTACCTCTGTGGCCGCTTCCTTGGTGTGCATGTCATGTCTCCCACCTAATGGTTTGGAAGGTGGAGATCTGAATAGATGCATCCTAGAAGCTATACGAGGGCCTGCGTCGTGACCCTATGGCATCTGTGCAGTGCCACTACTACCGATACCATGCATGTCAGTGTCAGCAGGATCCAAAAATATCTTTATAAGAAAGAAAACATTTTTTCGTTTAGATAATGTAAAAGTTAAAAATCAAGCTTTCATAATTGATATTATGACATAAAAATAAAACCACTTGAAATTATGGTTATTACCTTATATGTCTTAAGCCTTGTCATAACTTATTTGATCCTTTCTTCGACCTCAGGAGTTTGATCTAGAATATCTAACAAGTTAGCAAGTTCCTTGTTTCCTTTATTGATATTTTTTCTAATTAAAACCATAGGGTCGGGGGATTCATACAAATCCCTTCCGCAGAGAGAATCATCATCAACATCATGTCCCACTGACTAAATATTCGAAAAAATAAATGATAATTCAGTTATGTAAATAAACAAAATAATTGATCGCCACAGAAATAAAATGTACATTAAATGCAATTCGAAATTTTTTGTTCATTTACCTGTTCTGAGGCTGCTTTTGATTTACCATGATCATCCTGCCACATTACAGTAAAATTAGAACCGTCATCATTATCATGAGAAATAAATTCAAATTTATGAGAAATACAAATGTTGATAACAAAAATAGGACACACTAAGTACTAAATAGATCGAAGCTCTCCAAATGGATTAACACCGTAAATAACATAATGAAAATCATAAAATATGAGATTCATTGCTTACATGTTGAGTAAATTAGTATATGTACCACCCCCATAATAGAAACATCTGTATCTATACGATTCAAATTGTAATCAATCAATAAATCTTCCCCTGCAACTATTGATTTTATTGCACATACGAAAACACAGTTTCCTTCACACCCCTCAAATACACAATTGGGTCGCTTATTTTTTTATCGTGGGTCATGTATTGTTTATAAACCCTACAATATTCCCTGTTTCTTTTGTCCTTCCGTCAATATAGATAGTTGTTCCTTTATTTTGATCATTGTCTTTTAGTTGTATATAGTTTGCAGCCAAGCCATATCTTTGCATACTTTTTGTATATTGGACTATTCGTATCCAATATTTGTAGATATAACAGGGTCCGACGTACTCCATCAATTCATTTAATCTGTTGTAACATACCTTTATTCCATCCATGGAAAATATCCCCAAACCATGCAATGACGATGGAGCAATCCGGTATATCCTTTCGTTTACACAAAAATTCGTGTTTATTTCAGGAAGACCCTTGGGTACCCATTCTTTCACTGTATGTTTGTACCTCAAGGGAAACTCGATGTAATATATGCTCTCATGATCATAAGAACATGATCCCCCTTTCACAAGAAAAAAATCCATGTGTCTATGGAATTTTCTTCTGATCTTCTCACCTTTAGTTGATCTCCGTATGTTAGACCTACTAGATGTCTCACTTTCCTCTATTCTACCTGAAATTCCCTCACTCAATGAATATATATCTGACAAATACCTATTTTCTTGTACGTCCTATAAAAACATTAATGACAGAAACATCCAGTCAATCAAGATGTAACACTAGTTCATTACTAGTATTCTATTAGTATCACAATAAGCTCATAATGATTACCAAGAAAGACAAAGCATTTTGGAATATTTTTAGTTTCTTACAAATTCATGTTCTATGACTCTCCCTGTCTAGTTTTTTCCATATTTTTGAGCTTTGGACTTGAAATGGTTAGAGTGGGATAAGGGGCACTCATATAATCTATTTTTTCTAGTGAAAAATTGACCCAAACTCGATAGGAACTATGCAAAAAATTAGGATTCCACTTCTATGTTGGGAATTTTTCTCATGTAACTTTACCCTAAGAGTTTTTTGACAATTTAAAGACAACCCAAAACATGGTATTTCTGAAAAAAATGAACAAGAAAGGTGGAACTTTAAATCACCGAAAAGACTACCCTCACCAGAGATATGAATATTATTTCAAATACATGAATATGCTAATACTAGACTAGAAGGCCTATGTTGAACACTTAAGTGGACCCTAATAACA
Organism: Picea sitchensis; assembly: GCA_010110895.2. NCBI lineage: Eukaryota > Viridiplantae > Streptophyta > Pinopsida > Pinales > Pinaceae > Picea > Picea sitchensis. Next base: position 339,641 of record SNQJ01S0019759.1, read on the forward strand.
CTAATAATACCAATGGAGGTCACAACTAGGGAAGAGGGAACCGAGGTGGATAAGGTGGATGATGTGATTCCTCAACCCAAGGAGAAGAAATGGTAGAAAGGTAAAGGTGGCCTATACATGTCAAAAGGGAGCGAGCAATTGAGAGTAAAGTACATTGTTAAGTAACAAATACGAGAGTTGTTATTGATTTGTAACCCATCGATGGCTACACAATTGTAAAGGCTAAGGCATGGGTGCGAGTTATTGACAATGGGATAAGTGATTTTGTTGTTGTTGTCCATTACCTTGACTCACTCCATCCAAAAAATGACAAATTTTTTAATTACCTTGACTCACTCCATCCAAAAAGGAAAAATGGGACAAGCCCTTATTCAAAGGCCACGATTACATATTCGTTGGATTAATGGTGAATGGAAATTGCGGCTAAGTGGACATTGCATGGGCTTCATTATGACATTTGTAATATTCACAACTCCAAAGGTATCTTCACAACTCCTTAGTTTGTTCATAACTCTCAATGTAATCTTACAACTCTCAAGACATTGGTCAGAATGGCATAGGTAGTTTGGGGATATTCTTCATGCACATGGACCTCTCATGCCATGCCATGTCACAAATATTGGAGTGATTAACTTGTTTGCACATTTGGAGGCATGTGTCACACAGTTTGATGGATGACCTCCTTGGAGGATGCATTACGTAACCATTGGGGATTATATTTAGCACATATGGACCTTATTGGACTTCCGTTGACTTGAGTATATGATTGACATGATTTGAGAAGGAGGTTACACATTGGATACCTCACACATGACCATTGGAGCTTAATTTAGGGTATTCGTCCACTCTTGAGGGATTCTACTCATTACTTGTTGGTAATTTTCACTTTGGGGAGCTACGTGTCCACCTTGGAGGATAACTAAGAGGTTTTCATTGCCTACTTTGAGGAGTTGGTTGTGGATCTATCCACTTGGAGGATTTTGGAGGCTACATGTTACAACTTTGACTCATATTATTGCCTCTTTGATGGAGGCATCCCACTCTGGGCCTATTTTGATTGGAGTATTGTACATGTGGCTTGACCACCTATTTATTTTACAAAAAATATTAGTTAGTTGGATGAAATAATTCTTCACTCCTCCCTATGATAAATCTAAGGATTTCACATGAGATATTATTATTCTATTGTAAAGGGAGTTGAGCAAGACTCTATATAAGGAGTATCCATTCCTCATTTGTAGTCATCAATGTATTTTTGGAGCTTCCACTCCTTGGAGCTTAATTGACATATCTTTCTTGGAGCATATGGATGTATAAGGGTTCCGTCTCTATGGACGTTGGTGTCAATTATTGAAGCTCTTCTATCTTGGTTTCTATTTGGTGCATAAAGATTGATTGTGAATTCTCAAGTCTTATACAAACTACCAAGTTCAATCCATTGAAGGGTAAAAACTACCACTTGGAAGGAAGACATTTTGGGGTAACTCCTCTCCTTCTTACTTTGTTATTTTGGGGTAACTCCTCTCCTCTATTTGATGCATTTCTTTGTATATCCATTTTAGGAATCCTAGCAAGGGTATTGAGTACATTTGTGAAGCTATAGTTGATCTTGTTGGTGAAGGTTTCTCCCATAAGGACCCATTCTTGTAGGGCCTTGGTCTTCATTGTTAGTATTAATTAGATAAGAGATTATTCTTCCCCTTGGGTTTTAGTCTCTTTATCATAATCTTTAGATGAAATAAACCAATTTTGAAAAGGGGTGTTGAAAAGGGGTAAACCAATTCCCATGGGATCATTAACTTGTAGATTTCCTTCTAGCTCAAACAAGAGGTAAACCAATAGGGTATGAGGATGAAATAAACTCCAACAATATAGGACCTTCGATATGAAACAAATGAATTAGTAAAATAGGTACCTCCTACAGGTTGGTTGCTTGGTACAAATTGTAAGTGTTTTGCGTTACAACTTTAATTAGTGTGTGCCCTTACTTGAACATGTATCAACATACCAAGAATACCCCAAAGGATGGTAATGGATAAGGGTTCCAGATCATGGTCTAATCCTTAACACAATAATACAAAAAAATAAATGATAATATTTTTCTCATTCATGTAGACAATTTCATTCACCTATTTCATCAAACAGTTTAGATGAAACCTTATAAAATCAACTTGACACTGGAGGAAAATTTACCTATTTTGGAGGCATTGCTTGTGTCCTCTATCGCTAGGGTCTCCTATTTCGCTCGCATTGTGGGATATCTAGGGTATCTGGATTTGTCGCTTGCACTGTAGGCTAGCTACTGTATCCTCTAGTGTATCCACTAGTGTATCTCGCGGCTCTGTCACTCGCACTATGTATCATCTAGTGTATCCGCTAGGGTATCGCCCTCACTGTGTATCCTCTAGTGTATATACTCTAGTGTATCACTCGCACTGTGTATCAACCTCTAGTGTATCCTCTAGGGTATCCCGTGGCTCTGTCCTACGCTCTGTTGTCGCTCACACTGTAGGCTAGGCTAGGCACGAGTTTGGTTTGATATATTTTGTTTTAAAATTTATTTTGTTATTTTTAATATATATATTATTTTGTTGTTTTCATATATATTATATTAATTATAACAAAATATAATATAAATATAATTAATATAAATTATATGTAGGTTGGGGTTTAGGAATTATATGGGTTATATGGGTTAGGGATTAGCATTGAGGTTAAGGATTAGATGGTTTAGAGGTTAGGAGTTAATGGTTTTATAAGTTAGGGATTAGAATAATANGTTGCTTGGTACAAATTGTAAGTGTTTTGCGTTACAACTTTAATTAGTGTGTGCCCTTACTTGAACATGTATCAACATACCAAGAATACCCCAAAGGATGGTAATGGATAAGGGTTCCAGATCATGGTCTAATCCTTAACACAATAATACAAAAAAATAAATGATAATATTTTTCTCATTCATGTAGACAATTTCATTCACCTATTTCATCAAACAGTTTAGATGAAACCTTATAAAATCAACTTGACACTGGAGGAAAATTTACCTATTTTGGAGGCATTGCTTGTGTCCTCTATCGCTAGGGTCTCCTATTTCGCTCGCATTGTGGGATATCTAGGGTATCTGGATTTGTCGCTTGCACTGTAGGCTAGCTACTGTATCCTCTAGTGTATCCACTAGTGTATCTCGCGGCTCTGTCACTCGCACTATGTATCATCTAGTGTATCCGCTAGGGTATCGCCCTCACTGTGTATCCTCTAGTGTATATACTCTAGTGTATCACTCGCACTGTGTATCAACCTCTAGTGTATCCTCTAGGGTATCCCGTGGCTCTGTCCTACGCTCTGTTGTCGCTCACACTGTAGGCTAGGCTAGGCACGAGTTTGGTTTGATATATTTTGTTTTAAAATTTATTTTGTTATTTTTAATATATATATTATTTTGTTGTTTTCATATATATTATATTAATTATAACAAAATATAATATAAATATAATTAATATAAATTATATGTAGGTTGGGGTTTAGGAATTATATGGGTTATATGGGTTAGGGATTAGCATTGAGGTTAAGGATTAGATGGTTTAGAGGTTAGGAGTTAATGGTTTTATAAGTTAGGGATTAGAATAATAATGTTTATATGGGTTGTGTTTCAAATTATAGAGTTCAATGGATATGGGTCATAGAAGTTATGGGTATTATAGGGGTTTTAAGGTGAGGAGTTAAAAAAAATGGAATGTCCCCCATGGTTCACTGATTTGTGTGCTCAAGCACATGAATTTATTCCATGCTTTTGGTTGCTTGCACCTATCATCTCTAACACTTCTACAAGGACTTCTAATGATGGAATTGGATCCAAATTTGAAGACTTGTTGATTCATCTTAAGGCATCTTCATTGGCATAGTTATATTCATAGCTTGGATGATTCAACCCTACAAATTTAAGGGAGGTTCCTCCATTCTCTCTTCTTTATTTCCCCTTGTCTCTTGTGACTATGGAGTCCTCTTCTTTTCCTTCCTCCAGTGTTTGATTCCCTATCTCATTTGATCTTAGTATCGGCCAACTATCCCCTCAAAAAATGTCCAAACTCTCTCACCTCATTCAAATTAATTTCATTAACATGCCTCCTAGTAATTGTCTAAGCAATCATAAAACAATTCCTACCTAGCCTTATAACATAGGGATCTTAATTCCCGTTATTACTACATTATCCAAGTTAACAATGGAGGATAGTCACCACTTCCTTCCAACATGGAACATATCCCTTATTCCCCTAGCCAAGGGTATCATACAAATACACCCTCTTATTCAAAAAAATTAAACATGAAACCTTCCACCTCATGTAGGATGTGTGATGAATGCATGCCCTACATGTGACAACTTGAAGAGTAAATCCTTAGATAATTTGTAAAACGTAAAGACTCTCTTAGGAAATCCTTCCCTCCTCATTATGTTCCCCATGCTAGAACTCCAAACTTACCTCAAATCCTTTCTCCTTTAGCACCTAATGTTCCTCCACCCAATAAGTGTAAGACAAATAGGTCTCCCCCTCCTCATATAAGTTCTCCTAGAACTAATCACATAAGCATGGATGCTAACCTTTTCCCTAAATCAAACAAATGGTGCAATTATCATAATCTCAACACTCACAAATCGAATGAATGTAAAGTCCTTTGATATAAGAACTATTCTTCTTCCCAACAAGGCTCATGATCTCCCTTGGTCCAAGTTACTACGACTTGACAGTGCACTTCTCCTAAAAAAGATGATGCATCTCAACTCAACACTTATTTAAGGCAAGATATCCTTCCTCAACCTACCAAAATTACTCATCCTCTTGAACCTAGGTCAACATAAAAAACCATCAAGTCACTCCCTCTGAAACAAGCATTGGGTGATGTACCTCTATATTCCCCTTAGACCCACTCTTAACTCACAGGTTTCCTCAACATAACATCTCAAAACTTAGAGAACTAGACTTCTATAGGGCACCGTCATTGTGATGAGTGATTCATCTTAATGACCCCTCTTCAACCTTCCTCTCATCCACCTTTTCCTAAAGGGCGGACCTCTTCTGAACCTTTATAGAGAACCTAACTCTTCTATCCTTCTATTTCTTCCCCTACCTTGAATCGCAAGGGAGGCATCATCCCCTTTGAGTTCACTACGATCTCTCTACTTAGATTTATCATTGATATTTATTTTATGGTAGTAGATCTAGTGTTTTTTTGCTTATATATATATATTGGAGATCACACACACACACACATATTAGAGATCACATTCAAATATTGTCTAATGGGAAAGTTGAGCTACATGTGTCCAGACATGGAGTAGTCTTGGAGATCCATCACGACTCTTTTATTCAGCCCAAGTAGCTTCAACATATTTTACTCAACCCAACTAACTTCAACACCTACAATAATGAATTACAAGTGATTTCCTTCCATACTTCTCTTTGTATTTTCCATCATTAGCGTTTCTAGCTTGTTACCCCCTAACATCTAGGAGTAACTAGAGGATATTTTTCTCCTATGATCCATATCGCATACATATGAGGTTGAGGGGTCTTATTCCTCATGGATGGGTCTTTGAACATAAGGGATGGGTCTCGGGATATCGACCCAAAATGAAGCTTATAGGGCATTGATCCCTGAACTAGGCCTTAAACCACCACACAAACCAAAATCATTGGCCTCATTCTGGGATATGGACATTATTGAGAAATTTTGTGTACTTGGTGTTATCACTCCAAAAGTCACCCTAGACTGTAATCAAGTGAGCTTGGTAACATCAAATTTTTTGTAAATGTAAATGAGTTTTTCTTAAAAGGTCAAATGCACAAGACTCAAAATAATAATGTTCCAACTCATAAAACATAGCTAGCATGCACCAGCAATCAAGGTCTTGGCTAACTTCAATCAGTAATTGGGACTGAGTATGAATAGAGGGAAGACTTCAATGAGAGGAATGTAGGGGCTGTTGTAAACATCAGGTCTACAGAAAACCTAAGGAAGAAATATTCTTAACACAAGATCTTCTTGAGTTCAGAAACTAAGGAATCTAAATAAACATAATGATAATATAACGATCAAACATCCATCGTAATATCACCACAACCATTCATGTGAATCATTCAAAGCATGAACATTTAGCATCAGAAGAAAATAAGTTGAAAAAGAGGTTGATTTCTATTAACCAAAATGTCTTAAAACCAGTACATAGCCAGTTCACAGTAACTTCATCAAAATATTACAGTATAAGGGCGCCTTGCTCAACCATATGAACCCTCTGTAAACATTTGGAATATGTCTTTATAAAAAAAAAGGAAAGTCAACAGCTGGAGGTTCGAGCTGGCCTTCCTCACATCAGATTCTTCCATAAACGTCTATCCATCTAACACCTGTGCTAACAGTTATTTAACAAACTGCTAAAAAAAAGGAAAAATTATGGCAACCAATCCAACACAATTTAAATGACATGGTCTTCCTTGATGTGCATTCCTTTACATTGCCAAACTTCCTTCAGTGTTAAAACGTTGTCATTATGCTGCCACCTATAATTCTTTCTCTTCTCCACGTCATCAACCACTCACAAGGATGATAAATCGAACTCCCTTCGTATCCTCTGTGCAAACTTCATTCTCTACGAAAATTTAGGTAGTGCCACTCAGGTGTATTTCTGTGCAACTTCGTCTCTGCAGGAAATTTGATAGAGAATTTAGGTAGTGCCACTCTGGTGTATTTCTGTGTAGGAGATTTGGTAGTGCCCATCGTTATACTACTCAAGAAATTGGGTAGTGCACTGTGGAATTTGCAGCGCCTAGGAGATTTGGTAGTGCACTGTGGAATTCACAGTGCACCCCCCTCTGCACATCCATGCCTGAAGACGGTGGAACGAGTGAGAAATTGGGAACATAATCATATATATCATGTCTACATTTAGTTCTTCAACACCTTCATAATCAATTGGCATCTGGCAGCCTGAAATTTATTTTAAAAAATGACTCATGGAACATATCCCATATGTCTCGAGGGAATAGAGATTGTTGTCTTTATATATGTCAATGCTCTCATAGCATATTCGATGAGACAAGTGGAAAAGAATCGAGCTTGTGTTGAATGTGTTATTTGGAATATGAATTAGCTTGATATGTAGTGTGACTTAGGATTAGGATTAGAAGTTGACACTTAAGCATACACCACTTTTTGGTAAAATTTACAAATAAAAATATAGTTTTATATTTGAAAATATAAAGAGGCACAAAAAATAGGATTTTAGGCTAGAAAAAGCAGGTCAAAAGAAAGATACCATAGATTTCATGGTTTAAAAGGGATCAAATGAAATATTATCAGGGCTTGATGAGGCATTTGAAGATTATGACAATTAGAAAAGGACCTAGGAAAAGAAAAGCAAGCATGAAATGATGAAGGTGCTTAAAAATTTTAAGAGCACAATTTTTCGCACTAACATTTGGCTCCAATTGGGATGGAGATCTCTCTGCGAGGCTCCAAGAACCTAGAAGTTTCAGTGGCCTTTCCATTGGGATATGGAGTCAGCAGTCAACCATTCTCTGTAAACTTTCAAAACCTACCACTTATTCAAGCAAACTAACTACTACATCTACTACAAACTGAAAGAAAGGAAATGCTCGGAAACAAGCTTATTTCCTATACTATCCTACTCTAACAAACTCAATTGTTGGATCATGTTGTCATTGATGCCAATGGTTTGATTGATTGATGTCAAGTGATTGATTGATGTCAAAGGATTGATTGACTGATGATTTATGTAATAT
>SNQJ01S0019760.1:19283-32400 GCA_010110895.2 Picea sitchensis
ATAATGGCCTAAAGCCGACATAATTAAAATAACATTACTAATCTAAATTACAACTAATGGCCTAAAGCCGACATAAATAAAATAGCATTACTAATCTAATATGCCCCAATTAAGGGGTAATGAACCAACATTAGGGCTTAACAAGATCTGCCAATTTTGTTGGGGCCGACTTCTCCTTCTAGGTATGTGTTTGTTCAGTATATTATTATTATTTATGGCCGACTTCTTCTCTTGGAGGCTAATAACCTAATATAAAATATCTTCTTGAGTTGACAAGGCTTCTAGGGTTATTATTCAACTCATTAGGGTTTCTCTTGCTTCTCGGAGTCTTCTATTCTCGTCAGGTTCACACGTGGAGGTAAATACCTCCCGCAACTACCATAATATTAACAGATTCTCCCCATAGAATCATAGGTAGATGTTCATCATGTATCATTGCTTTGGTTGCTTCAATGATGGTTCTGTTCGTTCTCCTTCTCTGATAGTTTTGACTCCCTCTGAGTCAAGTGACTCCCTCTAAAGTCCGAAGGATAAATATCTTCCTTTGTTGTTAACCTACCTGGAACAAGAAAACAAATGAAAAGAAGCAAGACAAGAATATCTCCTAGAGGAAAATAATGAGTACATCTCTAGAATCAAAACAATTTAAGTATTGTTGTCACAACTACAACACCTACTTGTAATGTAGCAAACTTAGAAATGTAGGTTAGAGGCATGATAATTAAAACAATCAAACCTGGGGCCTTCACTTCTAGTGTGTTGTTCCTCTGAATGCACCGAGATCCCTCTGGATCCACGATTGCAACAAAGGTTCCTTCCTCCTGCAAGTACCCTCATGACAATCATACAAATAATATATACAAGTGCATATCTGAGAGTGTTGATATGAAGAGGAAGGCTCCATCTTTGATGTCTTCATCTCTCTGATGAAGACATCTCTCTTTGATGGCTCTGGATCTGTCTTCCAATCTTCTTCATGTAGTCTGAAGTTGCTTGATTCCTCAAGCCTATCTTCCACCAAGGTTTTGTTCATCATATTTTTAGATTCTTCACAAACCCTTACCAACTTGGCTAGGAAACCTAACGGATAGGCTAGGCTAGAAATATTAGGTTTCGTTGGGCTTATGACTACCAACAATAAGCCTTGAAAGTCATAAGAACACTGGTGAGCTGAAAAGATCCTTCAATGAGTTGCAGAAACACTAAATTTGAATTTTCTGCATAAAATTGCGAAATCCTAGAAACCCTAGGGCCAAAAATCCAAAATTCTCAAAATTGCAATATGAGAGTTGTTGGAGGTGCACTGAGGGAGGTCGTACACCCCTATGTAATTTTTAGCCCAAATGTTTCAGTTTTAAGTGCTGGAACACCCAAGAAGGAGAGGGTCGTATGGATTTCTGGAAACCCTAGGAGGTCATACGATTCTGCAGAAGAGGAGGACGACTTGCTTGAAGCTTGTACAATGGGCTCTTCAAGACCTAAGCTCTGATACCATGTTGAATTTTTACTATGATAGGCTCAACCATGAAGTTTATTTCAATTTTAGCATTTACTTGAACCATAAACAAATGCAGCTACACCATTAACAATTGTTGCAATAACCAAGATCACAAGAAGAAATACCATGCCTCAAGAACATATGAAATATCCTCGTAAACCCTTCTCAACAAGGGAAGAAAACCCAACAATCCTTTGCTATATTCTCAAGAGAAAGACCTCCCACGCCATAGACTTAGCACACAAAATGGTTCTCTCCAAAACCAAGATGGCTAGCGCCCAAGAGAGGTGTGCACTTCAGCCCTAAAATATGTAATTGTTGAAATTTCCAAAATCACATGTGTGTTGTGTGTTTCCTCAATGGGGAAAATACCTTTAATTATACTAGACTGGACAGACAAAAAATGGTGTCTATTGGCACAACAAGACCAACCTCAATAACTCAAAATATAATTAATAATTACAATATTAATTATCTTTTACATTAATTATCTTTCACTTTATGGTGGGGCCGACTTGTACCCTTTACATCACAATTAGGGTTACCGGTAAATCTTACTCTCAGACAATATAGCAAGGGACCTCACACACCCACTAGTGCTCAGCCACTAGGGGCACGTCCACCTGTGCTCAACCACATGGACATCCTAGTCAACAGATCTCTATCTCATTGAGTCTCACAGGAGAATCATATGGAGTACCTCATCATCCCAAATCTCTACACAGAGGAGAACGATACACCCATCACATGGGCACCTTCACCCCTCAAAGGGGTACACATTGTTTCATCTCAAACGACACACCCATCTCATGGGCATCCTCACCCCACACAAGGGCACGCAGTGTTCCATCTCAGTCTTAGAGAGGAATGACATGTTGATTTTTTAATAAGCAAGGTTAAGCATGAATTTCATTCCATTTTTAGCATTTAACTTAACCATAACCAATAATGTTGCAGCAACCAAGATCGCAAGAAGAAACACCATGCACAAGAACACAAGAAGTATCCTGGGAAACCCTTCTCAACAAGGGAAGAAAACCCAGCCAAATCCTTTGTTATATTCTTCAAGAGAAATACCTTCACCACCAAGAAAACCTAGTACACAAGAGGGTTCTTGCAAACCCTATAAGACTAGCGCCCAAGAGAGGTGCGCACATTTCCCAAGAAGGTGTACTTGCTGAAATTTCCAAACTCACACAAAAGATATGATTCCTTAATGGGAAATTTACCTTTACTTATATTAGACTTGACCTGTCAACATAAGTGTTTATTGGCACAACATGGCTGACCTCTCTATCTTATAATATAATTAATATTAACCAGATTAATTATCTTTTTCATTAATTATCAATCACATTAAGGTGGGGTTGACCTCTACCCTTTACATTACAATTAGGGTTACAGGAAGGTCTGACTCTTGAACAATATAGCAAGGAATCTTATACACCCACTAGTGCTTATCCATTAGGGGCACATCCATAGGGATGTCCATATCTTTGGCTCACTACATTACACAGAAGAACCACTTCTTCACTAGTGCTCAACCACTAAGATCACGTTCACGTGTGCTCGTCCACAGGCATGTCCACTCAACATATCTTCTTTCCCACTACATTACACAGGAGAGTCATCTAGAGTTTCTCATCAACTCTCTGCTCAGAGGAGGCTAATACATCATCTTCATTTATGTTCTCATGACGATGCACCTAACACTTTGGGATTTCACATGTTCACCTTGTGGTCAGCCATAGGCACGTCCAACTCTGCAGATCTCCTTTTTCACTGCGTTACACAGGAGAATCATCTGAAGTTATTCTCAACTCTCTGTAAGGAGGAGGTTATCTCTACGTTCCAGCTCTGTCTCAGATAGGAACCACACACCCCTCTCAAGGCCTCTCTCTCAGGTTTGTGTCCTGGAGAATGTCTCACGTAGCTGCAATCATCAACACTCCCTCTCAGCTAGGGAGGCATTTTCCACTAGGCCAAGTCTCTCACAGAAATACTCAAACTCTGTCTTGGCAAGTGGTTTGGTGAAGATATCTACGATCTATTCATGAGTAGGAAGATATTGCACGTGTATTTTCTTCCTCTGCACCATGTCTCTAATATAGTGATACTTTATTTCAATGTGTTTCTATCTGTCATGAAGCACAGGGTTCTCAGAGAGATTTACACAGCTCTGGTTAGCACAATGAATAGTAGTAGGATCCATCTCATTATCGAACAAGTCAGACAGAATTTTGCGAAGCCACACTTCTTCATGGACTGCTACACTCAATGCAATGTACTCTGCCTCTACAATGCTTAATGCCATAGAGCTTTGTTTTCTGCTGCACCAGGAAACCATGGCAGAACCTAACGTGAAGCAACAACCTGAGGTGCTTTGTTTGTTTACTGCGCTTCCTTCCCAATCTGCATCAGCATATCCTTGCAGGCTCAAGTCCACACTAGAGGCATATCTTAGGCCATAACCAATTGTGCCTCGTAAGTATCTCTTTACATGTTTTGCAGCTATCCAGTGTGTCTGTCTCGGTTGGCCCATAAACTGGCTAAGCACATTTACTGCATATCAAATGTTTGGTCTGACGTTAACCAAGTACATATCAATGATCCAATCAATTGTCAGTGTAAGTGTGGATCTACATCTCCTGAATCAATATCACTCATTTTCTTCAAATCCATTACCATTGGAGTGGGCATGGAATGGCATTCTGGCATGCCGAACCTTTTCAGTATCTCCATAGTATATTTTCCTTGACTCAGGAAAATCTCATATGTTCGCTGCCATAATTCTAGTCCCAAGAAGTAGTGCATCAAGCCCAAATCCTTCATTTCAAATTTAATATTCAATGCTTGTTTGCATTCATAAATGAGTCTTTATGAACTGGTGAGGAAAAGGTTGTCCACATATAGGACCAAAATCAAACACTCATTGCCATCAATGTGATAATATAAGTTTGCATCAACAACACTTTTGTTGAAACCCAAACTCATCAGAAATCCATCCATTTTCTCGTACCAAGCACGTGGTGCTTTCTTTAGACCATATAGGGCTGGTTTTCTTCAACCTGTATACATGAGATATTTCATTGTGTACAACGAATCCTTCTGGCTGCTCAATATAAACTTCTTCCTCAATTTCACCATTGAGAAAAGTTGTCTTTACATCAATCTGATGTAGCTTCCAAACCATGGAAGCAACTAGTGCAATGATAGATCGGATGGAGGTGTATCGGGCTATTGGTGCAAAAGTCTCGTCATAGTCAACTCCCTCTACTTGTGAAAACCCTCTGGCCACAAATCTTGCTTTGTATTTTTCTATGCTTCCATCAATAACATGCTTGATTTTATAAATCCATTTGGAAGTCACTACAGACTTTCGCTCTGGTCTTGGAACAACATCCCATTCATCATTTTTTAATATACATCATGGGAAATCTTTGAGTGCTCAGTGATATCTGATAGATGGATAGATGGGAAGGGTAGGACCCTTCTCAATTTCTTGGTACATTGTCCTAAAGCTACCATGTTCATAAAATCAGTTGATGCACCCGCACATGTGAAAGATGCAACACTATTATGTGAGTTTTTGTATGGGTTCATCGAGGAGATTGGTGCACACCATGTGGTGCAAATCATGACAGATAATGAAACAAATTATGTGGTTGTTGGTAGGATGCTTATGGAGAGGCATAACACAGTGTTTTGGACTCCATGCGCTGCACACTGCATTGATTTGATGCTTGAGAATGTGGGGAAAATTCCCTTCATCAAGGACGTGATTGATCAGGCAAAAAGCATCCTGAAGTTCATATATAACCATGGTTTTGTTCTCAACCTCATGAGGAAACACACCAAATATAGGGAGTTGCGATGTCCGACAATCACACGTTTTGTGACACACTTCCTCACCCTCCAGTCTTTGCTTCAATGTCAGTATGAGTTGAAGCAAATGTTTGTTTCTGGTCCGTGGTGTGATTGCAGATATAACAGGCGAGTGGATGGTAGAGCCATTGCTAGATTGGTGTACATTGACTCCTTCTGGGAAGGAGTAGAAGAAGTTTTCTCAATTGTTGAACCTTTGGTAAAGGTTCTGAGATTGGTTGATGGTGATAATCCCATAATGGGCTATTTGTATGAGGCCATGGATAAGACCAAAGAATCTATCTGAGCTTATTGTGAGGGAAAGGGTACCCTTGGGTACAACAAACATATGATGATATGGGATTTGATTGATAGTCGATAGACTGAAATGCTTCATCGACAAATTCATGCAACAACACTTTTCCTCAACCCTGCATTTTCCTACAAAAGAAACTTTGACTTTGATGATGAGGTGATGGATGGCCTCTTTACTTGTCTTCGGAGGATGGTACTTGATGTTTGCACTTGCAATCAAATAAATCGCAAGATAGAGATGTATCGAGAATGTGCTGGATTATTTGTCTTTGAAGATGCAGTCAGGCTAAGGACCACTTTGATGCCACGTAATTCATTAGATTTTTAAAATTCGATTATGTATTTTAAATTTTAAAATTTAAACTTTTATTTGAAAGTTAATTATGTTCATTGTTTAAAACTTTAATGTTTTCTTTCTTTCTTATTTGTTGCAAATGTTTGGTGGAGGAACAATGGCACAAAAGCACCAAATTTACGAAAAGTTTCCATTAGAATGCTCAGTCAAACCTGTAGCTCTTCGGGTTGTGAGCGCAATTGGAGTATTTTTGACAAAATACACTCCAAAAGATGCAATAGGTTAGAACTTTAACAAAGCAATTAGCCAATTACATTTACTGGAATTTAAATTTATAACCCTCAACAGTCGTTAATATTTTTTAATTTTATGACCCTCTTACAAGTTGGCATTCCTACGTCTTAATGACTTGGTGTACATCCAGTACAATCTCCGGCTTTGGATGAGGCAGATAGAGAAAGAGCCAGAAGTGGATGCCATTTCTTTGGACAACATTGATATATTTTCTAAGTGGAGGGTGGAGGTTGAGGTGTCTCTCTTGGATGAGGCACATGCATGGTTAGAGGAAAGGGAGCAGGAGCAACAACAATAGGCAGAGGAGGAGCTTCATCCATACACCATGGAGGATGATGTGCCACTTGAAAATGAAACACCACCTTCTACACAATTTGGAGTAGCTAGTCCTCCATCCATCATTGATCGTCATATAGTTGATGCATGAACAAGATCTTCTGCCTCTAGTTCAAGGCCTAGCAAACATCCCTTGATCTTCCCCCCTAAAAGGGGGAGAGGTCATTGATATCATATAGCTAGTTGCTAGTTTTGGAACATATACATTTATATATGTGATCATTTATGTCATTTTGTATTGGTTTCAGACTTCCAGTAACGACGATGTATCGGTTTTTATTTGGCATCCACTATATCGTAGATATTAGTTCTTTCTACATATTTATGTGCCTATGTATTTATATGATGTTGTTGCTTTATATATTGAAAAATGTTTAAAATTTTGAAAAAAATGAATAAATTATGTATTTTGTAATGTTTGCCAAGGTTTTTCGATTTTTTCCGATTTTTTCGATAAGATGTTTTCAAGACTCTTGACGATTCCGATGGTTTCTTCTATGGTATCATCCATGTTGGTTACATGTCATGCAATCAATATTACTTCCCATTTGGTGGCAACTTCATAATCTTATTTTTAGAACGCATTTTAGAGGGGCATGTGGTTTTTACAGGAGGAATCAGAATGTGAAAGTGTGGCAGCAGTTTGGAGTTTTTCCAATTGGTACATTTCCACTATCATCATATTTAGTTGCTGATCAATTGCTCTATATAGAAAGTAAGAGTGCATATAACCAAAATAGCACCGAGTGCAATACATATTTGAGGTTTTGAACAAAAATACATCAATAAAGAGGCTCTAAATGCCCTCTAGAGTCCAAAAATAAGCATAGTATACTATTTGATACTAGATTCTAGATACTATTGTACTAATCATCATAATACTCATCATAATCCTCATCCTCCTCATCCTCAACATGAATATGCTGGGACCCTACATGGGGATTATGGATTTCGCTCGATTCCCCTGGCCCTGAAGGTATTTGTACCTCTGGTTGTGGAAGTGGGTCCAAGTCCAAGTCCCCTCAACCACAATTTAATTTGAAAATTGAAATTCACCTTCTCTAGCGCATTGTACGTGTTTCGTATAGAACCGGTCGATTCGGCATTTTTGGCTTGTTTCGTACGAAACCAACCAAAAATGGTTTACTGTGGCAGTCCGACCATTTTGGAGCTGGAGACTGATGCGACCGACCAGTTTTTCTAAACCGGGCCGGTTCTGATAACACTAATGGTGATGTACTAGTAATATCTTGGACTGAATTCTTTTAGAGAAAGGTTGTTGGGTTTTCTCCCAAGTTTGGGTTTCCCAAGATAAAATATTATGTTCTTGTGTCTATTGTGCATGGTTAATATTTCTAGATCTTGTTATTTCTGCTGCATTGTTATAGTTGAGATTTTCATTGTATAGTTATTCTATGATAATTGATGTATGAAATTGAATATTGTTATTAATCATAAGGAAATAACTATCAAGAGCTGAGAATTATAAAACACCAACATGGGATCGGAGCTAGTTGAAATATTGCCACTGCACATTTACAGTTGCAGTTGCAGTTGCAGTTACCAGTTACAGTTGCAATTGCTAGTGACCAGTTGCAGTTGCCAGTCGCTAGTTACAGTTGCTAGTTGTTAGTTTCCAGTTGCACAAACCTTGAGATTAGACCACAAGTTGGATGGTGCTACAAATTTCAGAGTTACGCACTTGTATATAAGTTATATCATGAGGGTGTTTGTAGGAGATGTACACTTGGAAAAAGGACATTTGTCCATGCAGTGACAAAGGGATCCTAGATCTAGTGCATTCAGAGGAATAGTGCACCCTCCCTAGCAATTAAGACTCCAGGTTGGCATATCATGTTTGATAATTTTATATTGTTGCATCTTAAATAAATATTGTAACCGGGACAACAATCTGTAGAGTTTTATTACTGTTGAGTCCCTTTTCTTATCAAATATTTAGTGACACTTGAATATTGCTAGTACAATAATCATTATGTAAATGCTCACTATTTAGTACTAACGATGCATTTGCTTGCAAGATAGAATTGATCTCTTCTAGGAGATGTTCTTGGTTGTTGTCTTTGTCCTAGGAAAGTTACTATGGAGGTCACAACACTAGGAAAGTGTTTCTCTGGTCTTTTGTTTTTGTTTTGTTCTAGGAAGGTCACAGGTTATAGCTTTGAGAGGGAGCTATAGTGATGATTGCAAGAGGAAATAGATTAAATGGTCTCTAGTTTGAGACATGGAACAGGCTATCCAGACATGGAGTTGTATACATGATGGTATACATCCATATACTGAAGGCGAAGAGGACCAAGTTAGAACCTTCCAAAAAGAAGGATACTTTTGTGGGATACAAAGTGTTCCACAGAGACAAACGACCCCACCTAGTACTAGTTCAGAGTAAGATAGAGTTCAAAGGCAGTCAACCCTCAAGATCCAATAGGGAGGAGCAGCCTCCCAGGACAATTCATTGGAAATTAGACTTCAGAAGATGAAGAGAGAGCATATGGCTCCAAATATTGTATAGACTCAGAGGGAGTCATGTTTCAGAGGGAGCATGGTACTCCAGGATCGATGGATACTTGATGAGCTTGATTTTAACCAAGAATGTACAGACTCAGAGTGAGCCTGATCTTAGAGAGAGTTAGTTGGCTCAAGAGAGAGTCGATAGTTCACAGGGAGTTCCCTCCCCCCCATATCCAAGTAGGAGAGAGACATCTCCCAAGACTAACAAACATGTGTCATGAGTTGAGGAGGCCACACAGAAGCTTCAAAGGCAAGAGGCTTCTAGGAGATGTGATCTTGCTGCAGTGACAAAGGAAGCAGCCAGTTAGGAGGACTGGGTATAGATTTTGTCTCAGTCACAGAGGAAGTAGCCAGTGAGGCAGACTGAACAACATGACTTACTCGAGTTACAGAGGGAGTTGACCTCAGAGTTAGAGATGGAGGATCCTTGCCGGATGTACTCTTGGGATTAGAGGTGCGACGAGATCAGATGAGATATGCAATAGATTAGATCCTTGATGTACCTGGTTAATGTCAAGCCAACTTATGCCTTTCTCCAACTTAAACCCAACTTACCTAAATGGAGAAACCAAGATGAGTTGTTTTATTTGGGGGTCAATATTAGATAAAACCATAAGCAGGTTATTAATAAACTCAATAATAAATGGTTTTCTCTCTATATCACTCAGGAGAATAGATGGAAAATGAAGATTAACATGTACATGAATATGCTGCAAGAGATGGAGAAAAAGATTCAAGACACTTGTTTTTTGGGGTTAGAGGAATTGCTCTGTAGAGATCCTTGTTGAATCCATCCTATCTACCTGCACAATAGATGGACACAATTTAGGATTAAATAGTTAGCAAATGGAAGAGTTCATAATATTGTAATTCCTAAGGATTTCATAACAACTTTTCTCCAGGCGGATTATCATGATAAAAAATTACTTTGTGAATTATATTTGTTTAACTTTGTGATATCAAACCATACACATTGGAATCCCAACCCCTTTGTGGGGGATGTCCAACTAAGGGCTTTCACTTCTTTCATTTATGGTTTGGTATGATGGAGAGCTGAAAATAATTCTTACACAAAGGAAGAATTCAATTCCATGTTAATAGTAAGGGAGGAATACCCCATGCATGGTGTAATCATTGAATATTATAGAGACTTTCTTCAAGATCCAGGGGACCTCTCAAAGAGTCAGGGTGCATAGACAATATGCCATCACCAATCATCAAGAAATTGCACAGACTCATTCACTGCAAGATATGTTGGCTTCTCATGATATTTGGCACACACTTCCAAATCCTCCAAGGAATAGAATCCCTATTGATTACCCACATTTTGAGATTTCTCTATCTAGAGTTGTTCTATACATCAATTCCATTAATAGGAATGGTAACCAATGGTTAGGGCTTAGATTTAATTTTCCATTAATATGGTGTCCAACTCAGCAATATAGGGAAAGATTTCAATGAAAGAACATGGAAGAAGTAACTCTCTGGAGGTTGGCTGACAGGAATTTGGGTTTTTACCCTATGATAGCTTTCAAACATCCATCTTATAACTAGAAAACAATACACATGGGGGTTCCTGAGGATCAACATGAGGTCGTATGAGGCCATGCAAAGGATTAGGAAGGGGGGAATGTAAAGAACAAGAATTGATACCCCTTTTACTTCATTTTAATAAGGTTTTGAGTCTATAAAATCCAAATCAATCCTTATATATGCCATTTTTCCCCCATCCTTGTTATATCCCAAAATTCCACACCTATGCATTTGTGTTATGTCCTATCCCTTTGGATTGCAAAATTAAAATACACCTTGCCTCATCTAAGTCATATAAAAAACATGACTTTTGAACATATCTGTGGGTTTCCTTTGAGTAACACACGAACATTCGCGCCTTTATAGTGTGCAATTCACAGATGCCCTAAAAAATATTGAAAAATAAAATAATTCCAAGATTTCAGGAAGGTTTTTCGGTTGGGCTCGTTTCCCAACATCCCCAAGCCCATACAAAATGGATTTCAACCTCCTCACCCCCTTTGGGAGAGTATAAAATCACCTTTGGGGGAAATGATGAGGACAAGTCTGATGGTGCAAGGTTATGCTGAGAAAAAAGACCAAGCTTCCCTTCCCATTCATTCTCTGAGAAGTTTTCCCCCAACATGGAAATTCCTTTTCTAGAGTTACTTCCTCTCATATATAGTCATAAGGTGTTCTGCAGACTATCTGAGAAATATTTTCATTGAGTTGATGCTTGAAGGACTTCAGGAGGAACCCAGGTGATTGGTTTCGAAGCAGTGCAAGAAGCAGCATGAGGTTGTAACTAACTCTCTTATTTCGTTGATTAATTGAAGATTATTATTTCCTTCCAATATTGTGTTCATTTGTTTCATTACAATCCGATATCTTTATGTTTGTTCATATATTCTTTGAAGTATACATTTGATATATGCTAATAGGACCTATAACTACCTCGTTGCAACAAAATCTAGGTCTCTCATTGTAGGCTTGTACCGAAAAATACCAAAATCATTTTGAGAAGCAGGAACGAGGATTGGTATCAGACGAAGGGTCTAAGGTGCACACCTTCTCTTCTCTCCTTTCCCTACATTTGTTTGTGAAAAAGTAGTTATTATTTGTTTGCATGTTTGATTATGAGGGTAGATTTAATCTTCTATATCTAGTCTTTCTCTGTCATGACATGACCCAAGGTCATGGGGGAAATATACTAGTAACAGAATTGGCAACCATACTGGGGAGTTTCTCCTAGTTTGGGTCAGTTTCTAGGATGTCTTTTTTGTCTCCTCCTTTTAGTTTTCTGTGTTTTCTTGAGTTCTTGTGTAATTTTTTAGCCTCTCAGGGATCTTTCCTAGGTGTCTGGAAGACCCCATTTCTAGTGTGGCCTTTTATTTTTGCAAAATTGCAGATCCATCCATGTTTTTCCCCTATAGAACCCATGTACATCCACGAGTTGCAGGCTTACAACCTACGAATATCCTTGTTTTTTTGTGCACACAGTCGCAAACTTGTGTGAAAGTAAGTTGTTTTTTTAATCTTTTGGTGGAGTTTGGAAGTGGTGGTTGTTTCTTTCAGTTTGCTTGGGTATCTTGTGTGTCTTTCTAGATTTTACTTTTTGTGTGTGTCTTTCTGGATTTTGCTATGGTATTATAGATTGGACAGTAAGGTGGAATAAATGAAAGGATAAAAGATTATGTCTTCATTTAGTTGTAGAAAGAGCATGTATTTTGCAATAAATGTGTGGTAGACACACCAAAGCATATATTGGTAGTGTGAGAATATGAGTAGGAGCTCGATTCCTTTATGAGATTCACCATGGAAAGTAAGTATAACTCTATGAGAAGGTAAACTCTCCACAAAGGTTACAAGATAGTTTCCTACATTAGCATCCATATAGATTTACATACACTCCCTCAATAACTTCTAGATCTTTTGAGGACCCTACTTGTAATGTTTCTTCCTCTTCCTCAAAGGGTATCATGGACACACTCTGTCCTTGATAAATGGAACTAGAACACATCACACATATATTTGTTGTAGCCAACCTTGAGGCAAAGGAATATTTTGGCGAGGATGGAGAAAAACTATAGGGAATATCCTCAAAGGGGCACTTCATGGGTTAAGGTTCTAATAATGTTTTCTATTTTTATCTATTGTTGCATGGTATCTATGCTTAATGAGTATGTAATATATTATAACTATTAAGTTTTAAGTAGCTTGAGTAGATAAGATAGTGCACTAGTAAATTGGACGGATCTATTTTCTTATATTTTTCCATGGCCATCTATACTCATTTTTGCATTACAAAGTTGTCCAATTTGGCCAGAATAATTTCCAATATAAATACTAACTGTTATTGTGAAAAAAAAATCATTTGAATATACATTCATTTGCCTCCAAAAATACTAAAAGGATTAAAAACATCTTCGAAAATATAAGTGAGTATAAGGATCTGGAAAAAAAAAAAAAAAAAA
>SNQJ01S0019760.1:37343-75905 GCA_010110895.2 Picea sitchensis
GTCTAGATGACTATATTGATGCTACCAGGTAAATGGTATGTTTTGTGCTCAAGTCCATTACCTATAAATACCTCTCTAGCTAGGAGGGAGTGTTAATATTATGGTAGCTGCGGGAGGTATTTACCTCCATGTGTGAACCTGACAAGAATAGAAGACTCCGGGAAACAAGAGAAACCCTAATGAGTTGGCTAATAACCCTGGAAGCCTTGTCGGCTCAAGAAGATATTTTATATTAGGTTATTAGCCTCCAAGAGAAGAAGTTGGCCAGAAATAATAATAATATACTGAACAGACACATATATAGAAAGAGAAGTCGGCCCCAACAAAACTGGCAGATCTACTATAAATATAGGGCACCAACTCTCATTTGACAGCATCTCAAAATTGCAGTTCCCAGTTTGGTGCGCACTGCAGTTCCCAGTCTAGTGCGCACATATGGAGGAGAGTTGCAGGTGCAGGTGCAACAGCAATAAGTTTTCAGTATTGGCTTGAATATCTCTTGGCTAGGGTTTGGACTATCTGATCATCTCTTTGTGATGCGCTATCCTTGGGGGAAGGTGCACTGCCCTTTGTTTGGCTATCTAGCCTAGGGTTTGCTTCCGGAGTAATTCTCATTCAAGGTTAAGGTGCTCGGAGGGAGGCTTCGGCCTATGGTTGGGTGACGAGGGTATCGTCAATGGTAAAACGAGCACACCATCTTCTATATTCTAACAGAAGCATCCATGACAACAACATATGGTCAAAACAAGAGTCCTCACCAAATTTTGAACATGACTCCCAAAGAAGCCTTCACCGAAGTGAATAATGAATATGGTTACATTCACCATATTCATTAAGCCAAACCCTAGTTGTAAACCTTCCATCAAGAAAATGCCAAAAATATCCAAGAAAAGCCTCCAACAAGTGTGCACTAGTAATTTCAGCCAAAAACCCTAAAGGTGGGCACAAATTTCAGACCTCACATAAGTGTGAGTGAAAGATGATGAATAAAAGAGAGTTTTAGCTCTCTTACTTATACAATAACAATGACCTTAATTATTTTTTAGGTCACAAATGGCCGACATGGCCAAAAATACATAATAATACTGTTTTACATTAAATTCCATAATCAAACCCTAAATCAAGCAAAAATGAGGACATCATGCCCTTTTAGGGTGACGTTAGCCCTTTCTAGGGCAATGTTGGCCTCCTAGAGCAAAACATTAGGCCTTCTTGGGCCTCCGGGAGATGCCACACGTGCCACAACTGCCACAATTGCCTCCCATAACGTCCACAAGCACTAGATGACGTCATGAATGTCCTGGGTGATGTTAGGTGTCTTCCAAGGCCAACATCCTCGTGGGAAAGGCATAACCCCCTTGGGTACAGGCCTACTAAGATGCCTCTTGTGGAACGTCCTCCCCTTCTCTGGTGCAAGCCCTCTAATCTGTCTCTGCCCCCTGCTGGGGTCTCAACATCCATCTGGTGGGCTCTCAACCCCAAGGAGGTCTGAACTAATCATCTCCCCATGTGTACCTATCCAATATGGTACCTGTCCACCGGGTATGATCTTGCACATCAACAGATACGTCGTCCATGGGCTCATAAGTCACAGGGATCAAAGCAATGTTAATCACATCTAATAATCAATTTTATTAAACATGTGCATAAAACCTCTTTTACAAAGTCAAGTGCTCAAAGACATTATACAAATCTGCAAGCCAAGTTTGGAAGTGACAGGGCGTCCTATTGGGCTAGTGTTCACTGGATGTGGGATGTTTCTGGGAGAAATCAAATCCAAGTCATGTTAGTGGATGAGGTGGATAAGGGATGTCTGGACAAGGGGTGTAGTGATAGCAGGGAAATGCATGGCTTACCTGTGGGGGCCTTTGTAGAGGGTGAGTTGCACCTGTCATGGATGCAAACGTTTCCAAGCCCATTCACGCCGTTTATCTTTATTCTTATTTCTTTTTCTTCAAGAAGCTAGTCAGGGGACACTGCGTTGGCGTGGTGACAAGTGGTGGCAATGTTACCCACAAGCACTTTCACGGAAATGAGAAGGTTGGATCGTGATGATACCCCCTTTATCTTGGCTATGCCACCAAGAGCCACTACCCTGGTGTGGTAACCAGCTGCTAGTAGTGTCATACTGCTAGATGCCCATGGACCTAATAGGCTGGCTCGTGATGAGACCCCATATCCTTTGACTAGGTCTTGTTTTATTATTTTTATGGGTCCCTCCATTTCTTACTGAGAAGCCTTTTATTGTTTTCTTGGGGATCCCTGGGTGAAGCATCTCGAGGTTTTATTTTTAGGCTTTTATCTTTTGCCAGCTGCTTTTACCCTCTGGGCCTTTAGCCCCTTCTTCCCACAAGGTAAGGTGCAACCCTTAAATATTTGGCCAACCCAATGCCCGGACCAGTGTAATGGGATGGATGAGCGGGAGAAAGNGACCAGTGTAATGGGATGGATGAGCGGGAGAAAGATGGAAAGTGGTAAGTATGGTGGGAGCAGACGATGGATTTTCATGAATCCCCCCAATGGAAACTCAAAACCTATGGGCACAAGCTTACTAGGGCATCCTGTCATTTCCCCCAGATATGGTCAAGTGGACAGGTATAAGATCCAAGCACCCGTTAGAAACAAAAAGAACTAAATGCACATATTCAAAGGTTTTGAGCATAAAAGTGACACATACCATGATACCCGGACTCATTACCTCATGGAGCAAAATCCATCTCTGCTACAGGACCAGGTCGAGGTGATGGATGTTGCTGCTGCCGACAAAGTGGAGGCCCTCAAGAAAAGAAAGGATGGGCCCTCCAGGGCCATGCTCAAGTCGATCTGGCTCTTGGTACTCCATGTCTAGGACTTGTGGGCCTCGAGACATAATCTCCCTAGTTATCCCTAAACTGGGGGATAACATAGACGATGTGGTACTCCAAATGATTCTCCTGTGAGACTCAGTGAGATAGAGATCTGTTGAGTAGGACGTCCATGTGGCTGAGCACAGGTGGATATGCCCCTAGTGGCTGAGCATTAGTGGGTGTGTGAAATCCCTTGCTATATTGTCTAAGAGTAAGATTTACCTGTAACCCTAATTGTGATGTAAAAGGTACAGGTCGGCCCCACCATAAAGTGAAAGATAATTAATGTAAAAGATAATTAATATTGTAATTATTAATTATATTTTGAGTTATTGAGGTCGTCTCTGTTGTGCCGATAGACACCATTTTTGGTCTGTCCAGTCTATTATAAATAAAGGTAATTTCCCCATTGAGGAAACACACAACACACATGTGATTTTTGAAATTTCATCAAGTACATTATTCTAGGGCTGAAGTGTGCACCTCTCTTGGGCGCTAGCCATCTTGGTTTTGGAGAGCACCCTTTTGTGTGCTAAGTGTATGGTGTGGGAGGTCTTTCTCTTGAGAATATAGCAAAGGATTGTTGGGTTTTCTTCCCTTGTTGAGAAGGGTTACCCAGGATATTTCTTGTGTTCTTGTGCATGGTATTTCTTCTTGTGATCTTGGTTATCGCAGCAATTGTAATGGTGTAGCTGCATTTGTTTATGGTTTAAGTAAATGCTAAAATTGAAATAAACTTCATGCTTGAGCCTATCATAGTGAAAATTCAACACACTTAACATTTGCCTTGCTAACCACCAACCAAATTGTATTCCATAGTTTGCACTACTTTGGATAAGTCCAGCGTCGTTGTAGGAGCCACACACAGTTTCTTCTACTCATTCTTGTTTCTTCTTCTTAATCAAATTTATTAAACCAGGACTATCAAGGCCCAGACCCAGTTATGACCTGGTTTAATACAATTCTGAGTTAGTAGTGGTGTCATTTCATTAGTCCGTCTACTCTAAGTCATGCTTTTGCATCACCGTCTAGTTATAAACCATTTCCAGCTGAGTGTTGTTTTATATGTGAGGAAAAAATCATTTTAGAGTTACAAAATTGCTTCCATAACTGCTAGGAATCAACTGCATGATACTACACGGACTGCTCACTCCTTGTTAGTGACCTTAGATTGCTGGTTTTCACTTGAATGCATAACTCAATGCTGGGTAACGGTGACATAAGGGAAGTGTTCTCGTCTTGTTGAACGGAAGTGTCTTACTCATTGTTAATACTAGAGCGTTATATCCCTTTATTGCTCGTATGTTGTATGAGTAATTTCTGATGGGAATATATATAAAGGAACAGCAGTAAGAAAAGTGCTGAATCATTTTCCTTTCTCTTTTCACAAACAACTTGGTCGTAAATCAGTTGGCAACATGGAGACAGCAAAAGAGTTGTGGTTGGACATTGGTGACAATTAAACCAAGAGCCCCAGCCTGTATCCTAGATGGTATTGTCTTCCTTGAAGGAATTTTTTCCAAAGTCTGTGCAACAATATACTCGGTAGCTCTTGCTTGCCATCAATGTTTTGAATGTTGTTGTTGCATTGGGATTGTTGAATCAACAAGACAAAGTGCTGCTGTTCTTATTTTCAGTCCTGTAGTGAGGCAATTTTGGTCCCAGGATTGGAACTCATAGTGGAGACTCCAGTACACAGAGGCTGGGTGTGGCCTTTCATGCATGGAGAGCTGGTTGTTTAGTGTTCAATTTTGCACTTAGAAGTTAGAACAGAAGCCTTGGCATCCATTTTGAAGACAGAGATCTCTGCATGATTCTGAGAACAAAGACTAGTGTTCATTTGCACAGGGGATCCGTGTTAGTGAGGCTTGAGGGCTATAAGTCCCTCATTTATGGATCAAACGCAGAGGCATCGGCAGCGATATTAAGGATAATTTAATTTAGGCAACAGTGCATCATGAAGCATATTGACCCAAAATGAGCAGTAGGAAGACATGTAATTCAATAAATGGCTTGGAGAGGAGATGCCATATGACACATACATAAAGGGGAACTAGCAAAGAAATTTCCCTTTTTGGTACTTCTCTCTGCACCAACAACGATGACTTCAACTTGCATATCCTTTTCAAAATATCCTGCAAATGACATAACCCAAGGACTATCTTGTAGATTGCATTATATTTGTAATGGTATGCAGTGTGTATCTTAAAATTATAAAGCACTAGTTAGTGGGTACTACTTAGTTATTTTATTAGCAGTGCTAACATTTGCTTTTGCAAACATGCTCCTTTTCGGAAAGTTCTTTATAGCAATAACATTTATGTTCACTTACAACCACTGACTTATTGTGAAAGTTCTAACAACAACTCCGAAGCAGAGCCCAGTGGTTATCTAAACGAAATGGGTGGTATAACCTGTAATTGTATATTACTATGGATACTTTTGTTACCTTCTTTTATATCTTTGATTAGTGTGCAGTGTGCAGTGTGCAGTTTGTGCAAAGTCAGAGAAACATATCTTTGATTAGTATGCAGTGTGCAGTTTGTGCAAAGTCAGAATGGGTGGTATAACCTGTAATTGTATATTACTATGGATACTTTTGTTACCTTCTTTTATATCTTTGATTAGTGTGCAGTGTGCAGTTTGTGCAAAGTCAGAGAAACATATCTTTGATTAGTATGCAGTGTGCAGTTTGTGCAAAGTCAGAATGGGTTGTATAACCTGTAATTGTATATTACTATGGATACTTTTATATCTTTGATTAGTATGAAGTGTGCACTTTGTGCAAAGTCAGAGAAACATCATCTAACATTATCGTCAAATTTATGTTCATATCATTTCGTGTTATTGTGAATTTTTGAATTATTGCCATTTTCAAAACGCTCTGATTAACATTTGTGCTTTCGGATTACATTGGATGTGTGAATGTAACTAGTCCATGAAGAGTGGAGTTACTCAATTCACATTGTGATATCAAATTACAGTTTCGTACACAAGCATTGATTTGCATGTGACTTCATGCTATCATGACATTTTGCAGAAGCTGCTGTCATTCCTACAAGTGGAGATACACATGAAATGCACCCTATTTTGCACGTACCTACTTCAAGCAGCAGACTTAATGGGCAACGTAATGAACCTGTAAACACGTCCATGCATTTGGATAGGCTTGATTTAGAAGATGAAATTGACCATCCACTGTTACAAAGTGAAGAAAGTGAAATCCCATTCACATATCTGGCATATTTAAAGGCAAGAAAGGAATTGGAACCCGTTGTTCAGGGAAGGATTCAGGTTTGTATATTGTTTCTTGGATTAAACATGTCTACATCTTTATTCTCGTTAGTCAGCAATCATGTATCTGTTTCTCCTAGGTTGAAACGTCAATTCCAGTTATCTAGCTTGAGCTTTTTCCTAATGTTTGACCTTTGAATTTTGTTTCGTCTATTTTAATCTCTAGCTAGCCTTAATAGATGGCATTAATTAAAGGGGGCACATTTTTCAAGGCAAAAGCATTAAGTCAAAATTAATTAAAGTAAAGGTGAGGTGCATAGGTGAGGTGGCATCCCATTGAGTTAATTGAGCTAATCAAGACTTAATTTTCTCACTAATTTTCTCTCGCTCACCATAACTTCACTTTCCATACATTCATTTCTCCAAATTCCCCTTAATTTGTTGTTAAACGTTAATTTCCAAAAAAATAGGGAAATCCCTAAAAAATAGGGTGAATTTCCTCTTTGGCTAAGTGTTGATTTACTTGGCCAAATTTAGTGTTTGAGCATGTGTTGGATTGCTTTTTCGCTTTTACATGCATCCTAACCCTTCTTAAACACCCAAACACATTGCTTCATGTTGATTATCTCCCTTCCTTTTCCTTAAGTGCACCCTCTCACTCTCCCTTCTCCCTCACATGTGTGGTGCATCAACACCTTTCCATACATGTAGTGTCTTACACTTTCATTCATATTTCCTAGCATTCTCATCCTCTTCTCTCATGGCTAAGTGCGCCTCTCCTAAGTTTTAGGGCACAATTCCTTATCTCTAGTGCATGCAATCACTCCTTCACTCACTTAACCCTCCTATCCGAGCATGCACTCTTCCCTCCTAAGCTTCTATTTCCTCACACCACTCTCTTATTCCTACACTGCCATGCACATTCTCTCTTAGTTAGTGCGCAATTCCCCCTTATACTCTTCTTTACCATGCGTTAACTCCCCTTTTTCCCTCATACATGGGATCTTTACTCCCCACGCCATGCGCATGCACCCTTATCTCACCCACTTATCTTTCCCTCACTCATGTGCATGCTTTCTCACTCTTCCTTTTTTTCCCATGCCCCATACTCTCCCTATTCCACCTCCTATGCACCCATGTTATCTCTTCCTTGGGAAGTGTGCCTCACACACTATATATTGGATGGTTTACATTGGTTTTTGGTCAGATATTTGCAGCAGCGGCATAAGATTGTTCTTCTCTCTTCTCTCTCATTCTCTAGTCTAGCTACTCTCTCTGAGCAAGGATAGTCATTGTACCGGCTGTGGACTTGTTGATTGTGGCGCAATCAACCCTTTGGCAAGCCTATAATAAAGAAGTGTTGTGTTTGTTTACAAACTTTCCTTTTTGTTGGTATCTTGTTTTATTCTTGCAATTAGTTTAGTAGCTCTTACCATTTATTGTGATATTAAGCTATCTTTTAAGTGGTTTTTTTTTTGTTGTTTCTTCTCTCTCTCGTGCTAATTTTGCGGGATCCCTCCAAGCAACATTAAACAATCTTTTCCTAACGCTTTGGCGGTGTGTTTATATGCTGTCCAAAGAAATTTTGCTGCTGTTTATTGTGTCTTTTTGCAGAAAATCAGTCAACAAATCAGCAACCTGATATCTAGGGACTCCCCCCCGAGGTTGGCATGCACCAACCCAAATAGAGAGGGGTCTTGCCTGTGACAATTTGGGGCATTACTCCTTGAATTAGCACCTTCATCACTGTTTTTTCTAGTATATCATCTCATATTGGAGGGTGAAAAGTGTGCTAACAAGGCCTAAATTAAATAAATTCATGAAGGCTAAAGAGGTGAAAAGCAAATCAAACAAAATACAACTACTTCACTATGGTCCCTCCCCTTTCAAAGTCCTAAGAGCAAAATGCCTATCTAAAGAATAAAAGACCTGGAAAAAAATAATCAAACAAAAGAAAAGATTGGGGAAGTGTGTGCAGACCAAAGTAGTAAGACTCCTTCATGAAGGCCAGAGTAAAACATAAGTGCCTAGCTAAAATAAATCTAGAGACATAAAGATTGACCTATGCATGTCTACAACTTTGAGAAGCATCACATGATCATCCTCATTTCCCTTTCTATCACTAACTTCATTAATTGCCTATCTCTTACTTGAAAACTTAGTAAATGTGGGTTTTCCCTAGGAATGGATTCATTTATTACAATTAATAATGTTTCCCTAGGTAAAACTTACGCAAGTGTCAAAATTAATTTTAATTGTTATGTTTACTAGGAAGTTGTCACTTGGAAACTACAAATTAATGATGTCCATGACATTGTTTGAAAAACCGGCTAATTGGAATCAGAACCAGACAGTTTTACCAGTTTGATGGCTGACTGGTTCGAACTGGTCAATAAACCGAACCAATTGGTTCGGTACCAAATCAGCCGGTTTCGTCTAGATCGACTGTGAATGATCCCAAATAAATATGGATTATGGAGGTGGCTTATGAGACATTAAATACACCAAACACATTGTGGATCTGAAAGCTAGCTAAGGGTGTAAGCCCTAGGTTGATGTGATAACATTCTCACTCACTCTAGTACTAACATTACTAGTGGTTTCAATGTCATACCTTGTGAGATCTCTCTGGATTTTTGTTGTTATATATGTAATGTCCTTGCAATTACAATGGCATAGCCCTATGATGGGATTTTGTTCCACATTAATACTCTCCTTCCTCACCACATGTATGTGTGTGTTGTATATATTCCCACATCGTTAATAATGGCGAGACAAAAGTGATTTGTGAGCATTCACCAAATGCTTTGCTAATTAGGAACCTAGCTTTGAGTGGCAAGTCCTTAAGTTGATGTGATAACATCCTCCCTCACTTTGGTAATAACATCTTTGATGGTTTCAGACTTTTAGTGTCATGCCTGATGGTCCTTCTCTAGCTTGCAGTTGTTATTTAAGTGATGTCATTGTAATTACAAGATATCTTACAACAATGGAATATCCATATGATATTTTTCCATTCCAAGTTAAAATATATTTTTTTCGTTAAAATTTAAATATTTTATGTATTTTTTAAAAAACCGGTTCATTGAAACTGGTTTGACTAGTTAATTACCGGTTCTGGTTTTGGTTGGACCCTCGACCGGTTCCAGTGTCGGCAATGATTTTTAAAACTATGGTCCACGGGGGCTAAACCCATCGTCTTAGGTGGATATTACACATTGTAGTATTATTTGATCCATGGTGCACCCTTTTCTTATTTGAGCACATGCATAATTCACAACTTAAGTGGAAGGTGAATTTTGATTTGACACATGATTTATCTCATAAATAAAGTTGCATGTTGGACTTTTTTTGTCCACTTTGACCCTTTTCTAAAGGGTGTTTACCATGAAAAGAGGAAAAGTCATATTTCTATTTGTAAAAGCACATCTAAAATAACATTTTGCTTGTGGTTTTTGATTCTACCCATGGTATTATTTTCCTACCATGGTTTTGTAAGTGGTTTTAGGCCTTTTCATCTATAAAAGGGGAGGACCTCTCATTTGTAAACTGGTTGAAATTTATTGGAGAATAAGAAAATGATGTTTTGCTGTAAGTTATTGTCTATCATTTTCTTGGGTAAATTTATTTCTTCAATGGAGGGTAGCTTAGATATCTAATGTTGAAGTGGAGAATGTTGCATGTTAAAGGAACGAGCTAAGGAGTTAGGAGGTAACTCCAAGCCCTTACTTTTTGTAACTCTAACCCCTTACTTTTTTGCTTTGTCTTAGATATATTTACAAGAGATCTAATGATTTCTTTCTATTATGTCTAGATTTTATCATTGAGTGCTAGCATGTTGTAAGTTGTTTGCAGTTATTGATTCAACCCCCTCTAGTCTAGACTCTAGCTGCCCTAAGTTTGGTGCTTTTCCCATAACGCCTAGTGAGGGAATACAAAAGAAAAATCTTTTATCAATTACCTTGGATTTGAGTGATCCCATGGCCTAATGGCAAATCCCCCTTTTCTTGAAAATTTCTCGATCAAAACCCCTTTAAATGTTTCTCGTCAATTTTATTTTTTATTTTTGTAGCTTTAATGATTCATCTTTCACTCAGTTTTTTTCGTGCCAATTCATCTTCTAGTTACTTTTTTGCAGGGTTAGCATTGGCTGGAATCTAGAACTAAGTTACTTTGTTTTGCAGGTTGACCTCACAAAGTGTTTCCATCTAGAATCTATTTATTCATTGGGGTTTAAATCTAACAATATTTTATTTATTTATATATTTATTATTTTGCACATATCTGGATATATTTAAGAACCTCTCCAACAAGTCTCCTAAACCCATTTTTGTTAATCATATTCTCGAGTTAGTCAGGGTCAATTTCATTAGACCTAATTATTATTCTTACGCAGGGTTTTAACTCAGATTGTTTAGGTTTTGGGATTTCTGCACAAATCAACTTATTCTGCAATCCTCAACAAACTCTTAGTGCATCCTCATGCACAACTCTTTTTTTTTTTTTTTTGACCATGTCGTCGTTCAAATAAATTCGATTTTCTACCAATCGAACACTCCCCAGGATCGCAGGGTTTCTTAAGTTCGAGTTGCACCTTGCTTTTTTTAAAAACTCATCCAAAATCGTGATCTGTAGGGAATGATTTGTTTTTCGACGTGGCTAAGATAATGTATTTCCTCATTCACTTCGGATTTGGAAACAAATAAACCATGATCTGTACCAGGATCGCAAATAATCCATGATCCTTCCCAAAAAATTGCAATTTGCATAAGGTTCCTCTCCTCGTCGATACATCTTCACATTAAACCCTAATTTCTCTACGTCACAGCTCTGTTTTGAATCCTGGCTTAATTTCACTAGTGCCATGTCATTCAATTCGACCCCTTTAAATCGAGCTTTGTTGTAATTGGGTAATTTTTTAAAAGATTTGAAACATGAATAGTGTGTAATGCTTGGCAAATCAATTTTTTGGGGTTTTAATCATTTTTTTATGGTCGATTTTGCTCATGGGGAATAGTTAATTTGTGAATTTGGTTTCATAAATTGAAACCTAATGCTAATGAATGGCTATTGGCTAATGTTTCATGTGTAGGCATCTAATGATCAAATGCGGGTGTGGTTATTGATTATATTCTCCCTCTTTTTTGCAAAAGTAACTTTGGTATTTGGTGAGAACCACATTTGATGTTACACTTTGAGCTTTGTCCACTAATAAATTTTTATTTTAACATATGCATGCTAAACCAAACTTTACTTTTGGAGACTTGATATTTTAGATCATTGATATGTTGCAAGTAGTGTGTTGGATTGCCTAGAGAATCTTTGAACATAGCTTGAATCTAAATCTTGGAAATTTTATTAATACATGAACATTGGAAATACATTGGTGTGAACATCATTTTGAGCACTTCATTTTTTTTAATTAAATGCAAGCAATAATTGTGGTGTTAAGATTCTGGGCAAGAACCTTAATAATCTAGGCTAGAGACGTGCACCCAACGTCTGTAAATAGTAATAGGGAGTTATCGTTGAGCATTTGAAACTGTTGTTTGGGATCAATACACGTAGTGATACATGAGAGTTTAGAGGGATGTCTAGAGATTATATCTCACCATGTTGGAAGTTCGTGTAACCCCTGTTGGTACCCACTCGAGTAGTCTTTCATTAAGAAACACTTGAACTCAGAGTTTCACTTCCACGTACCTTCGAGTATATCAGAAATCCCCCTAGGTATCCTGAAACCAACCATTCGGCTGCTGGACTATTATAGTGCACCAAAAACAAAATTTGGGAAGATTACTCTCTTGTACCATTGGTGCCCGAACCTACAGGTATATCTGAGGGTTGTAGCATATGGCACACCCTAGACTAAAGTCTTTTTCTATTTTTTTTGGGTCTTGCCTAGAACATGTTTGTTTCACAAGCACTTGAATGACTATGGAAGAATTGCATTTAATGAATGAACCTTTGATACATATGAAATAGTTAAGAGACACTTCATTGTTTGACATTTGGGTTGTTGTGAATGATAGAATGTGATTGATTGCCATCTGATATTGTCTTCTCTTGTTTTAGTGAATCAAACCTTTAGAGAAGTTAAGACCGAGTCAACGCTAGTTATTGTCCTCACCTTTTCTTACTAACAATGATAGGACTTAGCACGACTGCATAGGATCCCCTCCTTAGGTTAGTGACCTTGGCCTAGAAGTGCAGAAGCAGGGCTGTTGATGTGACAGTGGGCATCCTACTTGTCTGTGTCCTTAGGTTTTCCCCTTGGAGAGGTTGGACTTTTCCTCTAGGGGGAATCAAAGCGATAACATGTAGCAGACAAGATGAAGGAAGTGAAGGCCAAGTAGATGATTATGGATGTTGCAAAGGATCACTTGATTCCTCACATATTCGAGAAGAAGAATAGAAAGGAGATGTTTGATGTTTTGGTTGGCCTCTGCTAGAGTGAGAACCTAAACAAGAAGATGATATTGTGGAACAAACTCAAATGTATAGAGGTGGTCAGATCAAACACAATTATTGGGTATCTGATGAAGGTCACTCGGAGTCATGATTATCTTGTAACAATTGGGGAGAAGATTGAAGACACAGAGCTAGTGAACATTGGATTGAATGGATTCTTAGTTTCATGGGAAACATTTGTCAAGGGCATTGTGACGAGCCAAGCTGGTTCATACATGGAATACCTAAAATATCCGGAATAAAATAAATAAATCCATTTCATATATATATATATATATATATATATATATGAGAGAGAGAGAGAGAGAGAGAGAGAGAGATTGAATATAATATGATTACAAATGAGGGCCCCATATATATACCTAAGTGGGGGTGCCCTTTTACTAAGAAACATGCCCTTTCATTAAGGTGTCTCTTTATTATAATTTGTATTTTTATTATTAATTTACTTGTTTATATTTATATTATGTATTATGTTTCTTACATTTCCTTCCGCTTTAAAAATTCTTTTTCCTCAAAGCATATTTATGGAAAGGCTTTACGTCATTGCTTTGGCTTGTAACGTCTTCACATGATTCTTCGTTCTTGACATAGTTGATGGTACAATATGATATGAACTTTTAAGTGGTGAACAAAATTGACTAACTGTAAAAGGATCCGACCATCCCAATTCGATCCTTTGTAGAATATTGCACTTATAGGATTCCCAAGTGTTCCCACAGTTTTTCACCCTCCAATCAAATATAATAATTAGGAAATCATCGATGGAAAAGTGGCTAATTAAAGCAGAGAATGCCCCAAATTGTCACGAGCAAGACTCCTATCCATTCAAGTTGGTGAGTGCCAACCTCAGTGAGGAGTCCCTAGGTACTGGGCTATTGATTTGAACTTAATTTTTCTGCAAAAAAGAACACAAAACCAACAAAAAATATGATTTGGACAACGTGTAAACACTCTGCCAAAGCGTTAGGAAAAGATAGTTTAAAGTTGCTTGGAGGAATTCTACAATGTTAGCATGAGAAAGATGAAATAAGGGAAAAGAAAACCACTTAGAAGATAGAAGATTTATCACAATAAATGGCTAAGAAACCATTAATTCAATGAATAAAGAGAGAACACAATATCGACAAGAGTGAAAGCTCGAGAAAAGGCACAACACTTCTTTATTAATAGCTGCCAAAGGGCTAATTGCACCACATCAACAATCACAAGAACCGATACTATAATGTCTTCAGACAAAGAAATAGTAGCTAGTCTAAGAAGAATGAGAAGAAAGAGAGAGAGATAATGAATGTTGTTGCAACAAAAATCCAACATGAATAATGTAGCCAAGCCTCCAATATGTAGGCTCTAGAGGGTGCACTCTCCAATGAAGACTATGAGGGCACATGAGAGGCTAAAGAAGGCAAGTATGTGCATGAGGGGATGAGTAGGAGTGAATAACACATGTGCATGAGGTAAGTAGAGTGAACCCCCCTGTGTGAGAGTGAAAGAAGAGTGAAGGTGTGTACATGAGGGAAAAAGAGAGTAACACACTCTAAATTTTAGGAGGATAGATCATGTGAGGAAAAAACATTTATTTGAGAACTAGGAGGCGCATGCTAGGTTAAAGGTGTAAGGGAGATGGATATGTAAAATAATAATAAAATAATAATGGCCAACGCGCATGAGGATAAGGAGAAGGTGCATGAGATAAATGAGTGTGAGAGACTCATGCATGAGAGATAAAAATGCATGGGAGAGACACACGTGTGAGTCACATGAGGAAAAAGATATAAAGAATATTGGAAACTGAATAAAGGGATGGAGAAGGGAAGTTAAGTAATAAAAGGATTAATGTATGAGACAAATCACTCACACGTAGGATAAGAGATATAGAGATGAATTTAGGGATAATTATTTTAAAGAATAGGAATTTATAAAGGGAGACACATTAAAGAATGAATGCACTAGAAATAGGGAAAAATGGAGGCACATTAATGCTAAAAAAGAGGGAAAAGGGAGGCTCATTAGGACAATGCACTAGAAAATAGGGAGAGAGAGAGGAGCTAGGCTAAGAAATAGGGGGAAGGGATGCTAAATAATAAGGAAAATGGAGGCACATTAAGACAATGTGCTAGAATTTATCAAGAGCTAGAAATTAGGAAAAATGGAGGCTCATTTAAGACAATGTACTAGGAAATAGGGAGAGAAAAAGGTGGAGGCTAGAAATTAGGAAAAATGGAGGCTCATCTAGGACAATGTTCTAGAAAATAAGGAAAATGGAGGTGCATTAATGCTATAAAATAGGGAAAATGAGGTGCATTAAATGAGACTTAGGGAATATGTGTGTGATGGAAGAAGAATGCACCCTAATTAATAGGAACCAAGGCACATGTGTGAAATTAAAGGATAATAAATGCATGAAAAGTGAAATAATGGTGAGTGAAGTGAAGGATAAGTAAATTGATCTTTAATTAGCCCAATCTTTCCCATGTGTTGTGCCACCTCATCCACACGCCTCCCTCAGTAATTATTTTTCAATTAATTTCTTCATTCCTTGGAAAGTGTGCCCCCTTCATTAATTAAGCCACCCAATTGGCACATGTTGCATTACATTATTGCCAAATGTCAGAATCTAACCCTACCACTTGTCACCTTTGGAGGCGATCACCCCTGCTATAAATAGAAACTGCTAAAAATAGGGTCCGACCTTAAAATATAGGAAACTGCCAAAAACGTCCAGGATGACTAGGAGAACATCGTCATGTGTAAAATGTCTAAAAATAGAATCTATTTGCATGTAAATAATGTCATACTCATCGGATTCGATTCTTTGTGAGGATTCCAAATATGTGATTAGAATTGACATGCGAGCCCTGGTGCTCCACCTGCTAAAAAATAGAAAATGCTGACAAGAAATCTTGCAGACAAGAAATCTTGCAGACAAGAAATCTTGGAAAAGGTCCAAAAGACTCAAAATGTCTCAAGGATCAATACTGTATGCACATAACTATTAAATTAGTCTTCGGTCACTGTCTCCTAAAAAGCAAGGTCACCTACTATATATAGAAATCTCTCTCAAATCCTTGTGAAACTGTGCTAGCTCTGACTTTAAAGCAAAATCAACCACAACACCAGTCTTTTACCTGTCTTTGATGGGAACCAACGTCTGGTTCAGACAAGTGCTAAAAATTTGGGAAAATCTTTGAATGCCAACCCAAATAGTGTATGCTGGCTCCTAACCCTTTGGATCTTCAAGGAATAAAATCCAGGGGTTAACACCAAATTAATTTGTTATTATGAGACTCAATTTTACTTGCATCAATATTCTTTGGATGATAAGTCAATTGTTTTCATTCTAAGCGATGTTAATGATTTGATTGCTTAAGGTACCTGCTCTTGTGATTAGGATGTCGATAAAATGTCTTTATAGCATGACTTTCCCTTATTGTATTTGTAGTGTTTTCTTGATTTTCGTTTGGTATTATGTCTTCTTCATGTGTTGATGTTGCTTTGTTGATTGCTGAATTTCTATTAGAAAGTATACTTGGAATTTCCATCGTTTGTACTCCAACATTGACAAAGTGTATATATGTCTTCCTATTATTGGTTTCACTATACACTTATCATTCAAGTTGTCAACCTAGAGTTCAACTTGGTCTTATGAGGCTCTCGGTGCAATATACACAAAAGAAGGATTTCTGCCACTATTGTGCAATTTAATCTAGAAAAACAACTAAGAACTATCACAATCTTGAACTAAGGAAAAACATGAAAATGGAATCACAGTTTTCTTGACCCCTAGCCCAACTGTTGGCACCCTGTATAGGTAGATCACCGAGAACTAGGCTTGTGGTCCTGATACTTGGCTTTGTTCACCAGGTAGGATAAAGAGTGACATGGTTCCGTAGCATTCATAAAATAAACAACATTTAAAAACAACCTAACTATGACTTCTAAATTATCCTTCACACACACTACAAAGTGAAAAAGAAATCTGCACTCTATTCTATTGTTAAAAAAAAAAATCTGTGTTAATTCTGTAACACTTCAATTATGTAGCATCGACATTTAGTAGCATTATCTACATGTGATTGAAGTGGAACAGAAAGCTGAAATGAAGAAAAGTAAACTACATATATGCATAATTAGATAATCTAAACATTAGCAGAAATAAAATAAACCAACAATCACAAACTAACAAACCAAAATATGAAGCTGATAAAGTCTTACAAGGACAACCTCTCCAGTTTACGACTTGAGTTCTAACTTATGCTTTTATGATCATCCACACACATATATACAAAAGAGGGGGCTTGCTTTCTCCAAGAATGGAGTGGTAGGCTCCAAAAATTCAGCTAGACATGTCTAAAGAAGTAAAAAGCATAAATTATGCTCGGTCCTTTGATTGGCTCATACACAACGATCAAGGAATTTAGCCAATGGAAACACTGATCCCATTCTATGTTCACATGATTCCTCTAGGTCCTAAGAGTTAAGTATTTAATGGGAGCTACAACTTGTCAGAACCATTGATTGCACGTGCAAGTGTGCCCCCATCGTGTCTTTCATGCTGAGGATATTTTATATGTCAAGGGTCGATCCTTATATCTTCCTAAAATATCCTTTATGAAAACTTGTATCTTCATTTAATGGTTTGAAAGAATAATTGCTGACCTAGAAATGCTAGTCACCTTTTATAAACCTGGTCAACAGATTCGTTGTGAACACATGTGCATATGCAATAATTTAAAATAAACTTTAAAACATACTTTTAACTTTACTATAAAAAAGAAACAAGATAATTAAAATGAAAAAGATATATATACCTTAGGAAACCTAGAATAAGGTAGGGAATGAGTCTCTAACATATAATAGAGGAAAAAATATATGTATATTATAGATAAAAAAGGAAGCAAAAAGGTGTCAAAGTGGAGGGCCATCAAACATTCAAAGATGTCCTCACTTCAACTGATTTTTCACCTTCTTGAGTTGTGATGTTGATTGGATCTGTATTTGTTCCTTTCTCCTCAACTCAGATTTTTCCATCTGAGGGCTACAATGCTTCCTTCTTAATAAGTTGTTCTAACTTATTTTCCAACAACTTTTTGTTGTTTTTAATTTTCCCAATTTGTGTAAGTAGGTTTTGATTGTGATTCCTTAGACACGAGAGTTCTTCATTTCTCGATTTCCAACTTTTTTCATGTCCAAATTCTCTGCTTTCTCCTCTTTTAGTCCTCCGATTTGTTCTAGCAACCTTTGATTAAGGTTCTTTAAGCGTGATTTTATTCCTCTTTTTTCTGATTGGTTCTTGAATTCCTTCTCAAGATC
This sequence comes from Picea sitchensis, assembly GCA_010110895.2. NCBI lineage: Eukaryota > Viridiplantae > Streptophyta > Pinopsida > Pinales > Pinaceae > Picea > Picea sitchensis. The sequence goes on from SNQJ01S0019760.1 coordinate 55,208, forward strand.
TTTCTTCTCTTGTTCTAATATTTTATTATACTGCTTCGTAACCTTCGTCTTCTTGATTTGTGCAAGGAATTTTTGACTGTGGTCTTTTAGGTGACAAATTTCCTAGTTCTTTTCTATCGATTCTTTGTAAAACATATCCTTGAGATCTTTTTTTCTTTTCTTTTTGTTTTGTTATTTCGTCATCTAATTTCTTTATTTGTAACACATATTGTTGCTTTTGCATGTCACCTTGAAATAGTCTTTGACAATAGTGGCAAAACACCTTTAGAGTTTCGAAGATCATTGTACTTTTGGTATCCTTTCTGCAATAGGGACATTTTGTCCTAATGATAGAATCATTCGTGGAATTCATGGTTATGCCTTTCTTATGTGATAATTAGTCGGTAATTTGATATGAAGGTCTCACAAAATGATGTGCTTAAGTGACTTCCTCGAAAACTTCTTTGGTAACTTTTGTGGTTTAATAAAAAATATTTTAATACTATCTTCACAAATTTCAAAAAAATACTTTTTATTAAACACTCCTCCTTACTTTGAATTAACCTTTTAAATTTTTATCTGGAACTTAGGGGATTGTACATCCTTCTCTATAGTTATGGACTAATTTTATAACTTGGAAGGTTATTACTATAACTTTAAATGCCCTTAAACTATAGATTAGATAGATACATCGAATTGGAATTATCTTTTCTTATACTATATTTCCTTGCACAATATTTTATTTGGATACTTGAACTCTCTTATGCCCCTTTTTAATTTTAATCTTACTTCTAAGATTCCTTGTAAATATATTCTTCGAACATATAAATTTTCTTTTGTACGATTTTTGGAAATAAAAAGAAAAGTATTTTGATCTTGGTTAATTAATATATCCCACGTTTGTCTTCACGTAAATCAGTTGTATGCCAATGGTGGTGGGTTGAGGATATAATTAATAAGATAGTTTGACTTCGTGTAAGGTCACAACCTTTGGATTGAGTCACTTTAAAATAATATTGCTGCACTTATGTGAGGGAAAAAATGTTGAAATAATGTAACTGCAAAGTGTATTCTTATTCTTATTTGATATATTATTCATTGGATCAATCCCCATTGTGCATTGATAATGTTGGCTATTGTAAAAGGACCAAATCCCCTTTTGCGGATTGGTCATAATATAATTGTAATAGGAAGAAAGAGAAGTCGGCCCCAGAATATATCAAAGAGGCCCCAAAATATAATAAAGGTGGTTATAACCACCTAGAAGAAGAAGTCGGCCCTACCAGTGAAAGGACACTCCCACATGTGCTAGTCTTGTATAAATAAGGAGGCTAGCACCTCACTTAGACACACATTCACTTGTTCATTTGAAAGACAAGTTTCAGAGCTGCAGATATCACTTGTTCATTTGAAAGACAAGTTTTAGAGTCAAATTGGAGAGGCAACTATAGAAGAAAGAGAGAGAGAGAGAGAGAGAGAGAGAGAGAGAGAGAGGCACATCTTTAGGAGAGGACTTTCTGTATTTGTTTGAGTTATCTCTTGGCATTGTATTGGATATCTATAATAAGAAAGTTTTGCTGGGTTTTCTTCCCCATGAGGGTTTCCTGGGATAAATGATGCGTCTCTTGTGATTGTGTATTTTTCAGTGATCTTATCTTATGGTGTTGTTATTCATTGAAATGCAAATAACTATAATAATGGCTTAAACATTAACATGGTTTCAGAGCTAAGCTGAAGAGAACATCTTTCACAAGAAAAAAGTGAAAAACATCACTGTTGTCGTACATGCAAATTAGGGATTTTTGTTGGAGAGGTATTTCAGCCCTAAAACCATCTAGAAAAGTGTGCCCTCCCTCAAGGATCATTTTGGCACCTTCAGAGCACCTTTTCAATGGCTAGATCTCCCGAAAAGTGAAACCCTAGTTTCACAAAGTACCAGAAAACCAAAAAACCAGAGTACCAGAAGTACCAGAAAACCAGAAGCATGAGTCCAGAAATCTGCAGATCAAGTTTGAGGGGGGAAAGTTGGATTTTCAGAAATCTGACTGCACCAGCTTACTCGCCTCAGCTCAACGCATCTATCCCCTGGATCAGAATTTCAAAATTCGAAGTTTGAAAAATTAGGGTTTCCTCATAAAACCCTAAGTTGTAGCTGCAGTTGCAGTCTTAGAACCAGTTACAGTTGCAGCATCAGTTGCAGTTGCAGCCGTAGTACCAGTTGCAATCACCCTCAAAGTTTTCTTAAGAGTTGATAATGATTACCACTGCTGCCAGATGGAGCCACTACCTGCAAATGCTATAAGAGGTATGTACTCACATATGTTTAAATGGGTAAACTTTAAAGAGTATTTCCAGGAGAAAGGATCTCTTGCCATAGATCCAGAAGGATCTCAAGATCCAACACATTCAAAGGAATGATGCAATCCAGGTGTGATTATTCTGATATGCATTATTATTTTGATGAGCGTTGCATGTTGTAGCTATGACCATCATTCTAACCTTTTCTGAGTCAAGGTATTAGATGGATTAAGAGATGAGATCATAGAGCGTATCCTCTAACCCAACCTTCTGTCAAGATAGTGTATTGTCTTAGTACAACAGATAGGTTGAAGAAAACAATTGTCATCTTGAGTGAAGGAGACTTGGAGAAAAGCAAGCACTCATTCCTGGGGACAAAGCTCTAGGTTTGATTAATCAAGTTAATAAGATTCAAAGGTAGACATGACAAGTTGATGACTATAGTTGAGATAAAAGTCTTTGTAAAGTATTATACTTGATAGCATGTGAACATATAGAGGTAAATGCTTATTGTAATCATTTGCCTGATACAACTTGTTATCCCCGATTTCTAGGGATAACTAGGAGATCATGTCTCGAGGCCCACATGTCCTAGACATGGAGTATCGAGAGCAGGATTGACCTGAGTATGGCCCTGTAGGGCCCATCCTTTTCTTCTTTCATCAGATTTGTCTTGTCAACAACAAAAACATCCATCACCATCGACTTGGTATTGTATCGGAGGAGGTTCTTGCTCCATGAGGTAATTGGTCCATGTATCATGGTATGTGCCACTTTTGATCATTAAAACCTTTAAATATATCCATTTTATTCCTTTTATCTCTGACAACTGCTTGGATCTTACATTAGCCCACTTGACCATGCTTGGGGAAATTGACAGGGTGCCCTAGCAAGCCTGTGCCCATAGGTCTTGGTTTTCCATTGGGGGAATTTTTGAAAATCCATTGTCCACTCCCATCATAGCACCACTATTTCATCTTATCTCCCACTCATTTATCCCATTCCCCTTGTCCAGGCATTGGATTGACCTGTTTGTAGGGTTGCACCTTATCTCGTGGGAAGAAGGGGTTAAATGCCCAGAAGGTAAAAGAAGCTGGTAAAAGATAAAATCCTAAAATGAAACCTCAAGATGCTTTGCCCAGGGATCCCCGAGAAGGCAATAAAAAGCCTCTCAGCAAAAAAAGGGAGGGACCCGGAAAATAAGAAACAAGATCTAGTCAGAGGATAGGGGGTCTCATCACGAGCTAGCTTATTAGTTTCATGGGTACCTGACAGTATGACATTTCCACCATCTGGTTACCACGCCAGGGCAGTGACCTTTGGTTGCATGGCCAAGGGAAAGGGGGTCTCATCACGAGCCAACCTTCTCATTTCTGTGATAGTACTTGTGGGTAACACTGTCAACTTTGGTCACCATGCCAAGGCAATGTCCTCTGGTTAGCCCTTGAATAAAGAAAAGAAAAAGAAGAAGAAAAGGCAAATAAAAGAATAAAGAAAGGAAAGGAATAAAGGTAAGAACGGGCTTGGAAAAATGCATCCATGACAGGTACATCTCGCCTTCTACAAAGGCACCCACAGATAACATTATGCATCCTTGGATCTCACTTCACCCACATGTCTGGAAATACCCTAGCCACATCACCTCACTTACATGGCTTGGATAAAGTCCTCCTGGAAACTTTCCTTTTCTTATGGATACTAGCCCAATAGGACGTCTTGTCTTTTTCTCCAATCTTGTATTGTAGGTTTTTGTAATGTCTTTGAGCTATTGACTGATGTACTAGGGTCTTATGCATATGTTTGATAATATTGATGATGAAATGTGATTAACATTTCTATGATCCCGGTGATTGATGAGCCCATGGAGGGCGTAGCTTTTGATGTGCAGGACCATGCCCGACGGACAGGTACCATTTGGACCGGTACACATGGGGAGATGATCAGTAAAGACCTCCATGGGGCTGAAGAGCCCACCAGATGGATGTTGAGAGCCCATCAGGGGGCAGAGACAGGACGGTGGTTGATTAGGGTTTTGCACCAAAGAAGAAGAGGACGTTCCATCAGAGGCACTTTGGCAGAGCCTGGTCTAGGGGGAATGACCCCTTTTTCAGTGGAATGCTAGCCTTGGAAGGCTTAGGACGTCCCCATATTCACCATGACGTCATCCAACTTCATGGACATTTTTGGAGGTAGACTGGGCAGTAGTGGCACGTGTGACATGTTGGAGAGGTCCCTGGGGGGCTAACGTTTTGCTCCTGGATGTCTCATTTTCCCTAGAAGGGGCTAGCGCCTCCCTTGAAGGGGATTTTACCTTCTTTGCAACTCAATTAAGGTTTTAATTTGAGAATTCAATGTAAAAACAGTATTATTTTGGTATTATGGCCTTGTCTGCCTTTTTATGACCTAAAAGTTAAATTAGGTCATTGATACAGTATATATTGAGGAGTTTTAGCCTCATTTTATAATAACAGATCACTCGCTCATTAGTGAGGTCTGATTTTTAGCGCCCTACTTGGGTATTTTACTGGTTTAGTGAGTTGCACTTGTTGAAGGAAGGCATTTCTTGGCATTTTATGGTGTTTCTCTTGAAGGAAGGTGTTACAACTAGGGTTTGCATGGTTATTTCTTGATGAATCATAAGTATTTTTCTGAAAAACTTCTTGATTGAATGGTTGTAGTCTTATTTTCTTACATGTATTTATAATTTGTTGAATCAAAACCCTAGGTGACAAGCACACAAGTAGGTCCTTGTCTTAAGTCCCCTAAAAGAGAAACTTTTCAGCCATTGAAGAAGGAAAAGAGCCTAGACTTTGCTACACTCTTCTCCTTTTCTTCCCCTATTGCTAGCCGTACTTTCCAGAGGTCAAGAAGGAGGAGACATCCCAAGCCTAGGTTATCTACACCTAGGGCCATTTTTCTTCTAGGGTTTGGTGATAGAGCCTTGTTGTAGCAACACTCTCCCTCATTACACTCTCTTGTCTTGATTTATCCTTTATGCTAGCCGTTTTTTCCAAGTCAACTTAAGGAAGGAGGAGAGAGCACAAGGCCTTGCTTTAGGAACACCGGAGTGAGCTTCTCTCCCCTAGGGATTTGATTCTGAGGCCCTGCCATAACAACACTTCAGAATCCTTCCCTCTAGTCCTTAGCCATCCTCCTTCAACCCTTGCATCCTCTACTAAATTGACTCCATTAACCCTAAGGCACTGATCTTAGACCTCCAGCATTGAAGTAGAATTGGATCTGAAACACTCTCAAACCCTTTTTGAATTGAAACCCTAAATACACTAACCCTAACATACTAACCCTAAGTTGATGATGTCACACTTGAATATTTCATCTTTATTGCAACAATGTTTTGTTTTAAGAGAAATTGAATGGTGGTTTAGGCATTAATTGAATAAAGTGTTGATTGGTTACCTTGAATTCCACAACGTTCCAATATTTATTGGTGAAGTGTTATATCTTTTTATTTCTATTGATAAACATTGACTTCGTCAACATTTATTGCTATATTGCTCATATATATTTATCAGATAGTCTTATGAAGTACTAACCCATTGAATTATAGATTGCATATATTAGTTTGTTGTTGCCTTGTTCCAGGCAGGTGTTCTTTATTGGAAATTCACTTTATTATTGGTTGTTTAGCCGAGACTATCTGCTTCGATGGTGATCTGTGAAGGGGGAACTTTACCTTTGTCCTTTTAAACCTTTGCCTCTTCAAAACCCCAGGTCACCGGGGACATCTCCCCTGGGCCTCACCTCCCTAAAGAGAAAGAACCTTCCCATCGAGGTGACATTGGGTGGGATAGGTTCCTGTTACACCAGTTTGGACCTCCATCTTATAGCCTTTTGACCTAGCTACAAACTGTGCGATAACACAACTAATACTAACACCTCCTCTAGGAGAAACCTCGTGTGTTAGTTCTAGGTTGCCATGGAGGAATGTTCGATCACAACACTATGAGAGTGTTGACCTCATTTCGTATTGTATCTCTTACCTTTAATCTTTGCTTCAGACAAGTTACAAGTGATAGCTCTAAAAAAGCTACTGTGATGATTGTTTGTGCTATTACTTTATATTATCAGAAGGATATTACTCTTGCTTGTTGTTTTATTGACCTTGTTCCAGGTCATAGGGAAGCAATAGTGAAGGTTGCAGAAAGAAACATAATAAAGGAGAAACCATAAATGAAGCAATCATCATTGGAAATGAAGAAAATGGCTTGTATAAGCTAAGGTGTCACTCAGAAGCTGCCATGACCCACGCCATTGAAAACTCATGTGAACTTTGGCATAGAAGATTAGCTCACATCAACTACAAGGCGCTACCATACATATGCAAAGATGTCACAGGTTTACCAGAACTCAAGGTTGACCATGAAGGCGTATGCAATCGATGTGCATAAAGGAAGAACATCAAGAACCCTTTTCCAAAGAGAGACAACAAAGTAGAAGGAGTCCTAGAACTCATTCATTCAGATGTGTGTCCCAATGGCATCGACCTCCATTAGTGGGTATGTATACTATGTATCATTCATTGATGATTATTCTCATAAAACCTGGGTGTATTTTTTGAAATCTAAAGATGAAGTGTTCAACAAGTTCAAGGAATTCAAAGCCTTGATAGAGAATCTTTCTGAAAGGAAGATTTAGTTACTCAGGTCAGATAATGGAGGAGAATACACCTCAAAAGAGTTCGTGAAGTTCTGCAAAGATGTTGGGATCAAGAGGGAACTCACTACTCCCTATAATCCTCAACAAAACAGTGTAGCTTAAAGAAAGAACATAACGATAATGGAAGCTGTGAAGACGATGATCCATGATCAAGATCTTCCTATGTGCTTATGGATATAGGAAACAATGGTAGATGTATATGTGCAGAACCAATTGTCCAGTAGTGCACTTGGATTCAAGACCCCTGAAGAGATGTTCACTAGAAAGAAGCCAGAGGTAATCCATCTCAAAATATTTGGCTGCCCAATTTTTATACATATTCTGAAAGAGAAGAGAAACAAGTTGGAACCTTCAGGAAAGAAGGGAATATTTGTGGGATACTGTGAGGTCTCCAAGGCCTTCAGAATCTATATACCTGGTCACCATCACATTGAGATCAGCAAGGATGTGAACTTTGATGAAGATGTAGCACTTAAGAAATCAAGAAGATTCCATCTTGAAGAAGTATATGAAGAGGAACCCGTAATCCCCATAACTGCAGAATCAGTGAGGGAGGTTCCTAGAGCCGCAAAACTAGTGAGGGAAGTCGTAACTTCGCCTGATGAGGAAATTCTAGAAGACCATGACATGATAGAAGTTCAAGAACCACCTCAGATGACGATCCTCCATAAAAGAAAGCTAGCTTGGGCTAGAGAGCTTATTCAAGATGGAGAGAAGTATGGTGTTCCCGAAGGAACCATGAGACAGGTAAAAAGACCAAAGACATTCTCCAATTATACGGCTTTGATGTGTGATCTCCTAGAGGAGGAGCCTACCTGTTTTGAAGAATCCATTCAAAGGAAAGAATGGGCAGATGCCATGACAGAAGAATACCAATCCATAATAAAGAACGATATATGGGAAATAGTTCCCAGACCGAAGAGTAAGGACGTGGTATCTCCAAATGGCTCTTCAAAATAAAACATGTTGTTGATGGAAGTATTGAGAAGTATAAAGCAATATTTTTCGCTCATGGATTTTCTCAAAAGGAAGGCATTGACTATGAAGAGACATTTTCTCTTGTACCCAGATACACTTCAATCAGAACCATCATAGCCCTTGCAGCTAAGATGAAGTGGAAGTTACACCAGATGGATGTGAAGACAACTTTCCTAAATGATGTCATCGAAGAGGAAGTGTATATAGAGCAACCTCAAGGATTTGAAATTGAAGACATGAAGCCTCATGTCTGCAAGTTGAAGAAAGCCTTGTACGGATTGAAGCAAGCTCCTAGAGCTTGGTATGGCCATATAGACAGTTTCCTGACGAGCTTGGGCTTTACCAAGAATAAAGCAGATTCTAACCTCTACTTCAAGGTTATGAACGATGAGACAGTGATATTATTGTTGTATGTGGATGACTTATTCTTAACTGGAGAAGAAAATCTCATCACCGAAAGTAAGAAAAGACTCGCCTCAGAATTTGAGATGAAAGACCTTGGCCTAATGCATTATTTCTTAGGTCTTGAGGTATGGTAGAGTCCAGAGAGGATCTTCCTTAACCAAGGGAAGTATGCAGTTGAAATCCTGAAGAGATTCAACATGTTAGAGTGCAAGTCCATGAACACAACCATGGAAGCGAAGCTGAAGCTGATGGTCGATACTTCATCAGAATTGACTGATGCCACGCTGTATAGACATATCATTGGATCGTTGATGTACCTGATGAACACCAGACCAGACATTTGTTTTTCCGTGAACACCTTGAGTTGATTTTTGGTAGAACCCAGACATGTTCACCTAGTGGTTACAAAACATGTGATGAGGTACCTTAAGGGTACATTAGATTATGGTCTCAGCTATGATGGAGATCATGATTTCACATTAAGTTGGTACACTGATTCAAATTGGGAGGCTATCGCCTCACTTAGACACACACTCACTTGTTCATTTGAGAGACAAGTTTCAGAGCTGCAGTTGGAGAAGAGAGAGAGAGAGAGGCGCATCTTTAGGAGAGGACTTTCTATATTTGTTTGAGTTATCTCTTGGCATTGTATTGGCTATCTATAATAAGGAAGTTTTGTTGGGTTTTCTTCCCCATGAGGGTTTCCCAGGATAAATGATGTGTCTCTTGTGATTGTGTATTTTTCAATGATCTTATATTATGTTATTGTTATTCATTGAAATGCAAAGAACTATAATAATGGATTAATTATTAACAAAAATAACCTTCTTTATGGTGGAAGAATTTTTCGGCTACACCGCTATTACACATGTTTTGTATTTCATAGCGGTTTTTCCTATTGATGACACTTTATGTAGACACCCAATTTACGCATGCGTCGTGCAATGGCTACTAATGGCTTGAGTGCGACCATGATTTTATTCTATCACCTACTAGTGTAAATCCATTGTCCATTCTAACAACTTGGCAACAAGTATCTTCCAAATTATGACATATTTTTTTGGTTGTTGGGACTTGGCAACAAAGGTTATTTCGAATTGTAAGAAACTTAGCAACAAGTGTTATTCCTTGTCAAATTCGATGTAGATTGGTTGAGCGAATGGTTCTTCCCTGAATTGTCTTTGATTTGTGTTACCCACCAAGTTGCACTAGGATGGACTTGCAGTTGAGACACCAAAGATTGAACATGGGTGTGTTCAAAATTAGAGTTCAAAAGTGTAGCCAGCCAATTTGGATGCATTTTCTCTATACCGCATTTCCATCCCCCCATATAGGGCATTGTAATAAAATGTGTTTAGCATGATGAATTTGTAAAAGGATTAGCCTCCTAAGATTGAATCATGAGTGCATAACTCTAGAATGTTTTTTTGTACTTATTAATTATTTCTTGCTTGAATTAATTTTTAAGCGAGTTATAATTCTTGAGTTTTTTAGCTCAACTCCTCCAAAGCTGGAGTTTGTACTAATGGTAAGGACTTATCTTGGAAATTCTATGTCTAGTGTTGAATGTATATTACAATGCTAGCCATTAAAATTGAGTCATATGGAAATTGCGCTAAGTCAACCCTAGGCTTTTTTAATGTTTTTAGTCAATAAAAATTTTCTCGCAAAATGAGATAATTTAATTGTAAAAGAGTCATAAGTTGGGAAAGTGGTAGTAGGAGGCATTATATGCCTTGGTGGTATTCGTTTTCACATCTAGAATACCCACTTGACATAAGTAACACCTTTTTGAGGGTAAAAACTGATTATTTAATCACTTAAACCCATTTTCTCTCAAAATAGTCAAATAAAGGACAAAAAATAATAAAAATCAGCAAGTGTATATTTGAGGAAACATGTCGAGGACATGTTTCCCTCATGTCTTGAGTCAACGAGAGGGGTGTAAAATTAGTTAAGAAGGAAGGCGAGTTGGATGAGTGAGGTATCCATGGGAGGAGATCCCAATAAGGCTACTCGCCCTCTCCTCCTCCCACTTCACACTTGGCAAGTTTCTTGTTGGGACACCTCTCTCGTGTGAGGCGAGTCATCCCCTCACTTGGAGAGGTTTCAAACCATCTTTCTCTCTCATTGCCACTCATCCTCACCATGAAGTGCACCCTCCTCCTTGTGGCATTCGACCTTGCCTTGGGATCTTCACCCAAATGGCTATTTAACCAAGTACTCTCCTCCATTGTGAGGTTAATGGGAATTTGTCTTGCCTTGTTGTTGTACTATTGATGTAATACTCTTTGATTTGGAATAAAAGAAGACTTTGGAGGTTATATTGGTGGCTTGGATAGTGTATGGATGCAAATTCTTATGAGGTGAACTTGTTCCATTATGTTTTTATGCAATTGTGTTAAGGTTGGCCTATTTAGGTGTACTATTACTCATTAGGACAATATTGCTAAGCTAGTTTGCATTAGTAATCTTATTATTTATTTATTCAAGAGATTTATATATGCTTTATTTGTTTTTCTTAACCAATATTTCTATTGAGTCTCTTTTGTAGGTGATACCACTATATAACCAATTGTTTGCAAGTGTATGAAGCTTTGGGAACCTCACTTTGGAGGATTGGATGATCTAGTTTGACTCTACCTCTCCTCCAAGATCTTGAAGAAAATCCCTCCAAATTTTACCAAGGCGACCCCATTGCCCAAGAAGTTCCAAGCACAAGCTTATATTCTTCTCTCCTTCAAAAAGTTCAATATCTCTTTGGTTACTTTCATTTTGCATGGTTTATTAGACTAGATCCATTTGAAAAGATAGATTTAGTTTGTATTGTTGCATGCATACTTTTTAGATCTAGATCCAAGTTTCATTTTCTTATCTAAAGCTAGATCTAAAATAAAATCTTCACTTTTTGCAAGTATTTTCATCTAAATTTTTCAAGGCTAAAAAGTGATTGATTTAAAAGTTCTTTTATTGTAAGATCAAGCAATGTAAGTGCTCACTTGTTTGTTGGTTTGAACAACAATCAAAAGTCACTAAAAGAGCTCATATTTATGTTGAAATATTGTAACTTTGAAGAATATTCTAATTATATTTGAGTTATTATCTTATAGATCAAATCCCCTTTTGTAGATTTATCATGCCGGCTCTTGTATAAGATCAAATCCCCTTTTGTGGATTGGTCAAACCATATTTTTATGGTGGTATTTGTAAAGTTGGCCCCTAGTGTTTACAAAGTGGTTTTAACCACTTCTAGAAGTTTGCCCTACTAAGTGAAGAGACATAACCCTAGCGCCTCCTCAACTAGTATTTATATGTAAGGATGGTGCCTCATTTGTTCACACTCAGACTCACTAATCTAGTGTGCATACCTTGAAGGAAGTTGTAGTTGCAAGAGGAAGGAGAAGAGAGGCGCATGCTCAGTCTTAGTTTATTCTTGGTGTTTTGGTCTTAGTCTTGGAATTGTATTGGCAATCTATTATTGAGGAAGCTTTTGTTGGGTTTTCTCCCCCATGAGGGTTTCCCAGGATAAAATGTTGCATACCTTGTGATTTTGTTTCTTTCAGTGATTCTCTTTATGCTGTTGTTTTAGAAATGCATTGAATGCTCATGTAATTTGGAAATAATCTAATAACAACATTAAAACTTAACATGGTATCAAACCCTAATTGAATAGAGCACCTTTCACTGGGTATCTAAAAAAATCACTTTTGCCGTACAAGGAAATTAGGGATTTTGACTGAAGAGGAATTTTTGACCAAAAACTATCTTGGGAAGTGTGCCTTGCCCTAGCGCATATTTTGGCAGCTTGAGGGAACTTTTTTAGTGGCCAGATTCTCGAAAAAGTCAAACCCTACTTTTGGTTGGTACCAAAAAACCAGAAAACCATGAAACTGGAACCAGTACCAGAAGTACCAGTTTAGATTTGCACAGGTCAAGTTTCAAGGGGTAAAACTTGGAATTTTCTAAAACAGTCAGCTCCAGCCAACTCACATCAGCCCAACGCATCTCCTTGTAATCTCAGATTTTTTTTGAGCACTTTCATTTTCTGGTCATTTTCCTAGATCCAGGTCAAGATGTTCGCAAGCACCAAGCATGTTGACAAGTTAGAATGTGTGGAAAATTTTCGTGCCTGGAAGTACATAATTGGACACATTCTTGAAGAGAATGACCTTGCAAAATTCATAAAAGAAAATGTATCTGAACCTGAAGAAGATGAAGCCAAAGAGAAGTACAAGAAGGATATGATTAGGGCTAAAAGAATAATTGCAGATTCCGTTAAAGACCACTTGATCCCTCAAGTGTCTTTTAAGAATACTCCAAAATATATGTTTGATGCCCTAACCAGAATGTATGAAGGGAAAGAACATGAACCGAAAGATGAACTTGAGAACCCAATTCAATAATACAAAGATGCAGAAAGGAAAAACAGTTCAAGACTATTTCTCTAGGTTTTCTCAATTCAAGGAACAATTAGAGGAAATTGGAGACAACTTAGATGAATATGAACTTATAATGACAACACTTAATGGTCTCACAAGACCTTGGGATGCCTTCATCCAAACTATTTGTGCAAGAAAAGAGAAACTCCAATTTGACAGTTTATGGGAAGAATGTGTTCAAGAAGAAGAAAGAGTAGCCAACCGAGAAGCCTTCCTATTAAGAGATGAAGATCAAGACCTAGCTGCTCATGCTAAAGGAGGAAAGAAAAAGTCTCATTTTCAAAAGGGGACCCACTTTCATAAAGAATCTCACCCTCCAAAGAGATTCCAAAAATATCATAAGGGTCAAAGAAAGGGAAAAAATTTCTCCTCTTATCAATGTTATCATTTTGATAAGATGGGACACATCGCTAAGAATTGTCCTGCCCAGAAGGGAAGAATACAAGAAGAGAAATAACAAAAGACATCATGCCCATGCAGCTGAATATGATGAGCCACCCAAGAAGTTGACTAAAGAAGAGATTGAAGATTATGTTTTATTTTCAACCATCTCAGTATCTGTGACACCTGGAGAGGATACTTGACTCATAGATAGTGGTGCCTCTAAGCACATGATAGGTGAGAAAGACTTTCTTTCTATCCTTACAGAAAAGGTCTTCCCCCAGAAAGTTTCACTTGGAGATGATTATCAGTACCCTATCAAAGGAATGGGAGAATCCACCTACAATCTTGATTCAGGAACTTCGATGAGAATGAAGGATGTACTTTATGTACCAGGTTTGACAAAGAACTTACTTTCTATATCAGCTCTAGATAATAAAGGTTTCAGAGTTGCATTCATAGACGATGAAGTTCATATGTGGCCTAAAGGAAAAACTATAGAAGATGCAATTGTTATTGGAACAAAAGAAGGTGGGTTGTACAAGTTAAAAGGTCACTCAGATGTAGCCTTGACTCACTCTATTGAAATTCCTTGTGAGCTTTGGCATAAAAGACTAGCTCACATCAATGAAAAATCCTTACATATGTAAGCAAGGTAGTTATAGGTTTACCAGAATTAAAGGTTGATCATGAAGGTGTATGCAAGGGATGTGCACAAGGAAATAACATAAAGAATCCTTTTCGAAAGAGAGACAATAAAGAAGAAGGAATCTTGGAACTTGTCCACTTAGATGTATGCGGTCCAATGCCATCAACCTCTCTAAGTGGGTATGTATAATATGTGTCTTTTATTGATGATTACTCTCATGGGAGCTCACCACTCCCTATAACCCTCAAAAATATTGTGTAGCAGAAATAAAGAATAGAATGATTATGGAAGTAGTAAAGGCTATGATTCACGATCAAGATCTTCCATTCCACTTATGGGTTGAAACAACAAGAACAACAATATATGTCCAAAACAGATTATCCCATGGTGCTTTTGGATTCAAAACACCTGAAGAAATGTTCGACGGAAAGAAGACAAAAGTAAGCCACCTAAAAATATTTGGTTGTCCAGTATTTGTACACATTCCTAAAGAAAAGAGAATTAAGTTGGATCCTTCAAAAAACAAGGGGATATTTTTCAGACACAGTGAGGTCTCTAAGGCCTTCAGAATTTACATACCAGGTTACCATCATATTGAGATCGAAAGAGATGTAACCTTTGATGAATATGAAACACTCAAAAGATCAAGGAAATGCCATCTTGAAGAAGTATATGAAGAACCTGTAGCTCCAAGAGTTGTAGAACCCGTGAAGGAAGTTATAATTATCGTTGATGATGAGATTCTAGAAGGTCGTGATATGATAGAATCTCAAGAACCTCCCCGTATGAAAATATCTCACAAGAGAAATCCAGCTTGGGTGAAAGAACTTATTCAATATGCAGAGAATTATGGCGCCCCAGAAGGAACCATGGGACAAAACAAGAAGCCTAAGCCATTCTCCATCTATATGGCCTTCATGTGTGATCTCAGAGAGAAGGAACCTACTTGCTTTGAAGAAGTCGTTCAGAAGAAAGAATGGATGGATACCTTGACAGAAGAATACCAATCCATTATAAAGAATGATGCATGGGAAGTAGTTCCCAGACCAAAGAATAAATACGTGGTCTCTTCCAAATGGATTTACAAAATAAAATATGCAGTAGACAAAAGTATTGAAAAACATAAGGCAAGATTTGTGGCTATTGTTTTTTCTCAAAAGGAAGGTGTTATCGCACAGCTTGTAGCAAGTATGGAACACTTGAGTTAGGTAGGTCAAAACTGGTGAAACAGAAACCTTTCCCCCCCAATGTCACCATGATGGGAAGGTTCTTTCACTTTAGGGAGGTGAGGCCCAGGGGAGATGTCCCCGGTGACCTGGAGTTCTGAGGATGCAAGAGAATACAAGACAAGGATAGATCTCCCCCTTCACAATTCACCACCCAAACAGATAGTCCCGCCAAAGGACAATTTAAAGATAACCCCCCAAAGAAGTATACTTGTCTGGAATAAAGCAACAACAAACTGATATATAAGCAAGTTATATCTCAATGGGGTTAGTTCTTCATAAAATAGATGACTATCTGAATAGAATATAAGCAATATGGAAATAAATATTGACAAAGTCAATGTTTATCAATAGCAAACAAAAATTATAACACTTCACCAATTAATGTTGGAACCATGTGGCATTCAATGTAACCAATCAACACATCATTCAATAAATGCCTTAAATCACCATTTAATTGCTCAAAAGACAAAGCGTTGCTGCAGTAATGACATGAATAGCCAAAGGTGACGACAACATTTAGGGTTAGTAGTTAGCTCCTAGACTAGGGTTAGTAGTTAGGGTTTGTATTCAAAAGTTTAAAGAGTGTTGTAATCAAATTCACTTCAACGCTGGAGGACTCTAGATCAGTGCCTTAGGGTTAATGGAGTCAAGAGTGAAGGACGCAAGGGTTGAAGGAGGATGGATAAGGACTGGAGGGAAGAGTTCTAAAGTGATGCTATGGCAGGGCCTCATAATCAAAACCCTAGGGGAGAGAGGCTCACTCCGGTGTTGCTACAACAAGGCCTCGTGCTCTCTCCTCCTTCCTTAGGTCAACTTTGGCAAAACGGCTAGCTCAAATGAAGCACAAAATCAAGAAAGGAAAGCTTAATGAGGGAGACTGTTGCTACATCAAGGCTCTTTCATCAAACCCTAAAAGAAAATGACCCTAAGTGTAGATAACCTAGGCATGGGACGTCTTCTTCCTCTTGAATTCTAAATGGTACGAGTAGAACAAGGGAAGAAAAAACAAGGAGTGTAGCTACGGCTAGGCTCTCTTTCTCTCCTTCAATGGCCGAAAGTTTCTCTATCAGGGGACATGAGACAAGGACCTACTTGTGTGCTTGTCACCTAGGGTTTTCATTCAGAAAATTATAAATAGATGAAAGAAAATAAGACTACAACCATTCATTTAAGAAGTTTTGCAGAAAAATACTTACAATTCATCAAGAAATAACCATGCAAACCCTAGTTGTAACACCTTACTTCAAGAGAAACACCATAAAATGCCAAAAATGTCTTCCTTCAAGAAGTGCGCCTCACTAAATCAGCCAAATGCCCAAGATATGGTGCAAATTTCTGACCTCCTTATGGAGTGAATGAGTGATGATGAAAAAATGAGAGTGAAAATCTCTCATTTATACAAAAACTTGACCTAATTTTACATTTTAGGTCAGGTAAAAGGCCGACAAGGCCAAAATATCAAATCACACTATTTTTACATTAAATTTTCAAATTAAATCCTAAATCAAGCTGAAAAAAGAGTAAAATCGCCTCTAAGGGAGACATTAGCCCCTTTTAGGGCAAATGGGGCATCCTGGAGCAAAACGTTATCCCTCCTTGGGCTTCTCCAACCTGCCACACGTGCCAATACTACCCAGTCTGCCTCCCAAGACGTCCATAATGTTGGATGATGTCATGACCATGATGGGTGACGTCCTAGGCCTTCCAAGGCCAACGTTCCACTGAAAAGGGTTAATACCCCCTAGGTCAAGCTCTGCCAAAGTGCCTCTGGTGGAATGTCCTCTTCTCCTCTGGTGCAAAGCTCTGGATCCATCTCTATCCTGTATATGTCACCTGGTGGGGTCTCAACATCCACCTGGTGGGCTCTTCAACCCCATGGAGGTCCAAACTTATCATCTCCCCATGTGTACTGGTCCAAGATGGTACATGTCCATCGGGCATGGTCCTGCACATCAAAAGCTACGCCCTACATGGGCTCATCAGTCACAAGGATCATAGAAATGCCAATCACATTTCATCATCATTATTATTAAACATATGTATAAAACCCCTGATAGATCAATCAATAGCTCAAAGATGTTACACAAACCTACAATACAAGTCTGGGAAAATGGCAAGGCATCCTATTGGGCTAGTGTCCACTGAATAAAGGGAAGTTCCCAGAAGATACCTCTTCCAAGACATGTAAGTGGATGAAGTGGTCAAGGGATGTCCAAGCAGGTGGGTGGAATGCAAGTCAAGGGAGAAAGATGTTACATGTGGGTGCCTTTGTAGAAGGCGAGTTGTACCTGTCATGGATGCAATTCTTTCCAAGCCCATTCATGCATTTGTTCATTTTTGTTATTTTATCTTTTATAGTTCTTTTCTTTTCTTTTTTGCTCAAGAGATAATTAGGGGACACTGTCCTGGTGTGGTGGCCAGTTGTGACAGTGTTACCCATAGGTACTTTCACATAAATGATAAGTCTGGCTCGTGATGAGACCCCCTTTCCCTTGGCCATGAAACCAAAGGTCACTACTCTGGCGTGGTAACCAACTGATGGCAATGTCATACTGCTAGGTACACATGGACCTAATAGGATGACTCGTGATGAGACCCCCTATCCTCTGGTTAGGTCTTGTTTTATTATTTTTAGGGTCCCTTTTGTTTCTTGTCGAGAATCCTTTTATTGCTTTCTCGGGGATCCCTAGGCGAAGCATCTCGAGGTTTTATTCTTAGGCTTTTAACTTTTACCAGCTTGCTTTTACCTTATGGGCCTTTAGCCCCTTCTTCCCACTAGATAAGGTGCAACCCTAAATAGGTCAACCCAGTGCCCGAACAAGTGGATTGGGACAGGTGAGCAGGAAATAAGATGGAAAATTAAAACTGTGAAGGGAACGAACGATGGCTACTCAGAGATGACCCCCAGTGGCTAACCAAAACCAATAGAAACAGGCTTACTAGGACATCCCGTCAATCCCCAAAACATGGTCAAGTGGGTAAGTGTAATATCCAAGTAGTTGTTAGAAATAAAAGTCATCAGATGCATATAATCAATGGTTTTGATGATCAAAGTGACACATACCATGATACCTGAACTAATTACCTCATGAAGCAAGAACCCTCTTTGACACAAGGCCAAGCCAATGGTGGTGGAGGTTGTTGTTGCTGACAGGATAAAGAAGCTAGAAGAGAAAAAGGTGGGCCTTCCAGGGGCATGTTGAAGTCAATCCTGCTCTCGGTACTCCATGTCTAGGACCTATGGGCCTCGAGACATGGTCTCCTAGTTATCCATGAAAGTGGGGGATAACATCTGGCTCCACCTCGGGGACATGTGCTCGTCGTAGAGTGCATGAGAACCTAAGAATCTCTGGCATAACCTGCTGACCTGTTCGATCTCAAGTAGAAGCATCAGTAACAAAAACGGGGTGGTAATGCCACCCCAACCTACATAGATAAAGACTGAAATAAAACAATCAATAAGGTGAGTGTGAAAGCAAACTAACATGCCATGCAAATGGTATAATACATGAATGCAAACTGCCTACTTACCTGTACTTACCTGTTGGCTGGAATGTTGGGTTTAGTCAAAAAACCAGTGAAGCCAATCCAACAACGTCCCATGATACCTACCTTTTGTAATATCCTTGATCCCGTTGATCAAGATATTTGCTACTGATCTATTGTTTTGTCTTGCAGATTTGATACACTAGGGTTTTTGGATGCGTTTCAGTTGTATGTTTGAGATCTTGATGGTTATTGCATGTGCATGTGGTTTATTGCATGTGCATGTTGGTTATTGCATGTGCATGTGGTTTATTGCATGTGCATGTTGGTTATTGCATGTGCATGTTGCATATTTATAGTTTAAACAACATATAAGGACACATGCAAAAGTAAAGAACATCAATTTCCCAATATCATGTATTATACGGCTCAAGCATGGAAATACAATAGAAAACTGTAAATATAGAATATGAACGTCAGCTAGATCTCATGGATCATCACTGGAATATAGGAAAATAACATAAAAATACCTGTGATCATAAGATGATAGTAGATTTGATGCATGCACGGATAGATCGACAAAATATGCGATTCCAGAGAGGTATGGTAACTGCTACCAGCTAGAAAACTCACCCGGAAGGATAGACCGTCAGAATGTGCTAGAAACTTCTCCAATAGAAGCACCCTGACCTCTAGACTGAAATGGATGAGTGTCAGATCTCGGATCTGGTCTCTGAGGCACTGGATCTCGAACCCTGGGGGGTTTGCGCACCTCTTGGGACATTGGATGTGCCCCAAAGGATTCCTCCAATGGAATCTGACGCTATATGTCTCAAAATTATCATCTCGCCAAATACAGAACTGGGTCGGAAGGATTCGCCCAGATCTTCTCTGATACTCTGCATGCAACCCCAAATGTCTGTTCAGAAGAGTTGCACTGTCAATGGATGGATGAGGCGATATGTAAGATTACACTGTCAAAATCTGATGATAGATGGCTCAATAGAAGCTCCCTAGATGGATCTCAAATGGGTTGGAAGGAAACTGCAATCTGGACATGGGTCTCGTGCAACTCTCCAAACCCTCAAACTGACTTGCGCCCTCACTGGCTGAGCTGTGCACTCTGCAATGGATACTCCTGAAAAGTACAACAAAATACCTGGATGGTATCTTCGATGGGATAGGGTGTGTCTCTCAACATCGAAACCGATCAATGGTGGTGGTTTCCTCTAGAAATCCACAAAACAGTAAGGTCGACTCTCTTCCTCCTCTAGGAACTCTCAACATGAATTCATAACAATGCATAATGAATTAGATTTCTTTACCCTTCCTTTATAGCTTCCTGAAACCCTAATTCATTGTTGACATTTTCTCTCCAAGTGACTTTTACTTTATTTTATTATTCCTTGATTAATCACTTAATTAATTAACCATTTTGCCTCTAAAAAGTGATTTATCCATCCTGATGGCTTCTCCGACCACTGTGTTATCACTCAGGAAACTCTCCTAGGCTGTAAGTCGGAGATGCCTAGTAACTAACTCTTTTTGGGAAATATTTTCTTAATATTTGATGTGGTTTTTGGATCAAGATGAATATCTATGGACTGGACTGTGTTTTCAAGACTGTCTAGAAATATAAAATCTCACAAGGCCTTCTAGTAATGCAGTCAGACAAGGTTTGATTAAATGGAGGAGAAAATAGCTATTGAACCAGACTATACTCATATAAAACAAGCACAATGGGTTTAATAAATAAGGAAATATCTTATGATCATCAACTTAATCAATCAATAAATGAGATGACAGTCACATACAGATTGAATGAGCATCAATAAAGAACCTTCACTCATAAGATATCAGAGAACAGAAAAGAAAAGTCTGACAACACAACTGAAGGAAGCTTGCAATTTTTCATATAATAAGAATAGGTCTCTCTTACAGTAGCAACATGTAGAACCCAAAATCGAACCCTTAGTTTGTCTTCTATCCTAATCTTTATAGATTTACAAAGTAGTTCTGAGATCCTGAAAACATGGATCAAATCAGCTAAAAATAGTAAATCAAAATTCTGTTGCAAAAGAAGTGGGATGCTTCCTCAAAATGAGGCCAATCCCAGATTTCTCTCTGTTGATTGTTGGTGCAGTGAAGAACAGCCTCCCAAGGCTAAATGATGACTC
>SNQJ01S0019760.1:110371-133484 GCA_010110895.2 Picea sitchensis
TTCAGCATCACCAAAGACTTCCAGATTCTTAATTTTCATCCTTCTAGCAGCTTCTAATCCGAGCACTAGAGCTTCATATTCACATACATTATTTGTACAATCTATATACCACCGGAGCCTATATGAAAAAGGAATAACAAATTGATCATCAGGAGCAATAAGAAGTGCCCCAACCCCAGCTCCAAGATAGGAGGAAGCACCATCAAAATACATTTTCCATATACCAGTATTATATACATTTTTCTCTATTTCTTTTTTTTCAATTTTTTCTTCTGTACATTTATCATCTACATCTACTTCAAAATTATCATCTAGAGATAGTATACAGTTTCCTAAATCTTGGTCGGAAATATAAACTGGATGATTGTTAGGATTATTTGGGTCACTTATCATAAATGCCAACCTAGTCTCCCTGTAAAGACGAGTGAATTGGCCTCTGAAAATAGGGATTGTAGCATATGTCATATCTAACTGGAGGGATCCTCCAAGTTTAGCGCCCCATGATCTAGATAATAGCATTCCATATTTTGGGGGAATATCAGCGACTACTACATCCATAAGGATACTTTTAGCAGGTATTTGAGCCAAACCTACCACTAAGTCTTTAATCATACCTATGCATTTTACTTTACTTGAATCGAAAGAATATAGATCACCATAGGGTCTTGTGATTTCGAGACCAAGTTTTTCCATTATTGCATTTGGAATAACATTATGGGAAGCTCCAGAATCCAACATACAGTTATGTAAAAGATGGTCGAAAAGGGTTAAAGTAATATAAAAAGGAGCCACTGTATCTCTTGCACCTTCAACGTGTGGACCGAAAACTAGGATAGGCTTGTCATATTCTAAGTTAATAGCATTGGCCTGACATTCATCTTCAGAAAAATTAATCATTTTGGCTATTTGTTTTCGATATACTGGATTTTTAGCTAATTCGACAAGGGGGATAGGAATTTTGATTTTACTTATTTCATTTTCCAAGTTAAAGTTTCCTAGAACCTTGTCATTTTCAATGTTTGGGGCTTCCATACCTTTTTTCTTGGTTTTGCATTGAGATGTAACCTTATTTTCTTTTATCAGAGCTTGTGTATTTACAGGGGGTGTTCCTATTGGTTCTAACTGTACAAGGTGGGTATCAGTGTATTTATTTTTGCAGAATGTTTGTAGTTCTCGAATGACCCTAGCCATCTCTTCTATTCTATCTCCAGAATATTTTCCTGACCCTGAAGATCCACCTTGCTCTTTAAATTTTTTATTTTCTTTATTTCCAGTGCCGGTCTTTTCTTTAAGTTTCCCTGATGCCATCATATTAGATTCGATTTCAACTGCATCATCCTGCATTTTAGAGAGATCTAATGATCTCCTTTCTCTCAATAGTAAAGCAAAGTCGGGATCAAAAGCACCAGCAAAAGTCACTTTTGCTGCAGGTTGTGAAGGTTTAACTTCAGCTGGAATTTTATTGTACAATTTATTAAACCTCTGTGTGAATTCTAGAATTGACTCAGAGTTTTTCTTTCTGAGGGCTCCAAATTCGGTTAAATAGTAGAGGTGATCCTTCCTCTCACCCCATTGTCTGATGAATGCACTCTCAAGCTCTTCATAGGATCTTAATGATCCAGCTGGTAAGGATCGAAACCAAGTCCTCACCTATCCCTCAAAAGTTTGAACAAGTAATCTAGAATAAACATCTTCATGTTCTATTCCGAGTATATCTGCAAATTGATCGAAAAAGTTTATATGTTCTTGTGCAGTCAAATCACCCTCCCCTGTAAATTTCGGGAGGCTCTTCATATAGTTCTCAGGGAGATCATGAAGAGGAACAGGAAGAACGAGGGGAGCATATCTAGCAGCCACTTTGGAAAAAATCTCGGGAAGTGGTACTTGACCACCTCTAGGAGCACCACCTCTAGCTCCATCACCTCCTTGTGCTACCATGGTTAGATTTGGGACTGAAGTTTGGACAATGTGTGGAGAAGGTTCTCAAAAAACTAGGGACGAAACTTCGGGAAATAAGAAAGTATCAAAAGAGGGGGCGAAGTGAAAGTGATCTTTCAAAAGTTTCCGATGAGTTTGATTGTGTAAAGTTAGGCTGATCTGTAGAATGAGTTGATAAAAGGATTTGTTTAATTGATTTTCGTGATTTTAAATTTTTTTCCGGATTAGACTGGCGAGGTCTGTTTACTATCTGGGTTTTTTCTGGTGTTCTTACGACTACTAGCCAGTTTATTTAGTGTGGAGTCGCCAAGTGAAAAATAATTTAGCCTTAGAAAGTTTTATGTTCTTGTTCACTATCAACAACATAAAATGTCAATGTCATTCTTCCCAGGGAAATGATTCGTTTCTTCATTCCTCGGCAATGGTGCCAAAAAGATGTTGTTCCTGAGTTTATGTTTCAAGGATATAAAACATACCGTCAAGGCATCCGTAAATAATTTTAATGAAAAGATTTGGAAATAAGGAATCAAAGAAAGATCAAAGCAGATTTAGTTTCTCAACTGTCTATATATTGCTTCCTGTTGCTCTTGGATGCTAATGTCTTGCTCAATAACATCCCATGATCGTTCTAACTCAGCCCTATTAGTCGATGTTTGTAAAATAGTATTAAATAAACTTAGGGCAATGCTGGTTTGATCTTGAAGGACCGGTTCTATGTTAGGTTGTCTACTACTAGGGACATTCATGGATGATAAAGTTTAGAAGGTTTATAAATGGGTTTTTAATAAATTGGTTACTTCAGATTTCCATAGATGAGATCAATGAAAACAATTTTAAAATCTAAAATAGTAATGTAAAACACATTCAACGCTGTTTCCTGGTTTTATAACAATTTCTAGAATTATAAGCAACAAATAAACAATGCAGAGAAATATAAGGCTTTAATCAGGAAATAATCTTATATTTCAAATAGACACTCATGAAAGAAAAAAGGACATTTCTAACAAGGATTAAAAATTAAGGAACAAAAGCCTTACAGGTCTTAAAATTGCTAAAGCAATTTCAGAGGAAAAACTGTAAAACCTTTAACATCCAAACCAACTTGAAAATATAAATCAATAATGTATAAAAATCCAAATTGATTACTTGTTAGAAAAACATTTAAAGGAAAATTTATCAATGCATGGTAAACAAGGGAAGACACATAGTTACAAAGTTGTAGGATCCAGAATCTCGTTTGTGATTTATATTCTGATGAACTTCAAAACTGAAATTACAAAAATGGCTCTCTCCAAAATTTCTAAAGCCCTTTCTCAGCCTTTTGAAAATATATTTATACCTTTTCTTCAAAGTTTCACGGTGGTAACTAACCAACTCCCTAATATTATGGTTACATAAAATAATGTCAACCGTTTACAATTTTATTTTAAAATTCTAATAAAAACATTTAAAAAAATTTAAGTTTGTGTTGACGCAATTCCTTTTTCTGTTTCAATGCACTGAATACATTTTCCCAAAAATTTACTAAGATCCTGGGAGCTTCAGGTATCTCATTTGCTTCAAATGAGAAAAATCTCATCTGTAATTCGGGCAACCGACTTTCTATCATACTTTCTGTGAACTTCACTGTTTTCAACTTTAAACTCGAATTCACCATCCACTTGTTGATCTCTGTGATGTTGATCAATTTGATGTTCAAAATATCTGCTTGCTTTTCCTCGAGCTCTTCTCTAAACCTCAGTTGATGCTTGGCTATATTGACTTCACCTAATAACCCAGAACAACCATCTGTTCCGATATTCAATGAATCTTTTTCAACGAGATCGAAGATTCCTTGGCAATCTTCATTAACTTCTTTTTTGATTCTTTTATATTCAACCAATTTTGATTCCCAGACTTTTATCATTATATCCCCTTTTACCTGTTCAGAAATAGATAATTTCTGATTTTTTCCAATTTCTTCTTTTAATGAGGAAGCCACTGCTTTCTGAAAAGTAGTCCTTGCTGCCTTCGCTTCTCTTTCTTTCTGGAACACATTTTCCATGGACTTATTTGATTCCTAAAAATAATTCT
Organism: Picea sitchensis; assembly: GCA_010110895.2. Lineage (NCBI taxonomy): Eukaryota > Viridiplantae > Streptophyta > Pinopsida > Pinales > Pinaceae > Picea > Picea sitchensis. The sequence goes on from SNQJ01S0019760.1 coordinate 114,383, forward strand.
GAATTATTTCCAGATTCCATAATACTTTTTGTTGTTCCTCCTCTATTCTTGCGTATATTTCCAATGCCTGTGTCCTGAAATGTCCAAGTTCAACTACCTGGTTAGTAATAAAATGAATCTTATCATGCAACTCTTTATTTTCTTCTCCTAGCTTTTGAACTTGTTCATGTGTGACCTGTATTAGATATTTTTCCTCATCTAAATCTTTATTTAATTTTTGGATTTCTTGCATATCTTTGAGTCTATCTTGTTCTAGACCCTTCTGTATTCCCCAACCAATATTTCTTTCATTTTCCTTCAGTCTGTCTTGCAACTGGGTTGTTTCTTGATCCTTCTGTTCAAGCATAGTTGTTAGGTTTCCTACAGAATATATATTAGTTTATGCAATAGCACCAATTGTTCCTGCTAAATCTATAGAGAACTCTCCTTCCTTGAGTTTCTTCCCATCTATGATAACTCTATGTTTCTTAATCGATCTTTCTCCTACATGATGAATTTCTTGTTTCAATACAACTCTTCTCTTTTTGCTGAAAAAATAATCTGACGAGGGGATTTCATCTCTCGAAATCATCTCTAGGTCACTAACATACAAACATCCTTCATGAGGAGTTCCGAAAGTAGACTGTAGTGGAGTTAAAGATGTAATGGGTCTACCAAGTTCTTTTGAAGCAATTCCTCCAATCTTTTCTGGAATATCATCAAGAATTATTGGACTTGTTTCCAATCCTTTTCCTTTCTATATCCCTGGTTCTTTTATCTGAGAACCCTCTGTGTTTTGAGGAGGTATTTCAGAATCTCTCAACTTATCTTTGTCATTTGATCTATCCTGAGTATCAGTTTCAAACCCTGGAGGGGTTTCTTCCTGTTCTAGCAATGAAGTCGATATTTCACCTTGAAAAATCTTTGGCAGGCAGCTTCACCTATGTCTTTGAAAAGATGAAAACCCAGCCTGTGAGTCAGGTGACAAGGCTTGTACTCTATTCTGCACTTCCTCATAATATTTAACATCTTTGAAAATATCATCATAAACTGAAACTTCATGTTCATATGCTTTTAAATTACAATGTATGTAATGCCGACTAATTATTTGGTAAGGGTCATGTTTTCTGTGCTTGATGTCTACTAACTTAACTTCCTCCAATGACTCGGCCTCCACCTTAGAATGACCTAAGTTTAATAAAGTAAATTTCTCGATGTGAACAGGGAAAGATGGCCATGCTTTTTTCTGAAGGGCTTTTAATTCTAACCTAATACCACCCTTGGCTAACTGATGAGCCACTTCTCTGCATACCAATATGTCTGGTAAGAACTTCGGGAGTGCGTGAGGAGGAATAGAATAGCCATAGACTCTAACATAGGAAAAATTTTCCTCAATAAACCAGTCAGTAACTGATTTGAGGTTTTCTATGACTGCATCAGAAATGCGAGGGGGTTCGCATCCAAAAAATATTTTGTGCAGAGGAATGATGACATAATGACAAATATCATAGAAAACATCTTTTGCATTTTCTTCCCAAAGAGCTGAGTGGTATTTATGCACAGGCTCTAGGCAAGAAGTACTCCAACTCCAATTCATTAATGGAAAAAGAGTCATAAAACAAATGGCATCCATGATATACACAGACATATAAAAAGACACTGGATGTCCCTTGGACTTAGTTGCTTTATAATTTACAACCTCTTGCGTTAGGTTATCTGACAAAATTTTATGCCAGTTAAAACTACGTCCTTCTGAAACTTCCTCTAAGAAGGGTACCCAGTCTGCGTGAAAGTGACAGGGATATTTTCTCCAGAAAAGTATGCATAACATCATGGCTATGTAAACCATATATTCGTTTAAAGAGGCCGAAGCATAAATCCCATGAGCATCAGCCCTAAACTTTGCTTCAGACCTCTCCCATCCTCTAATCATGTCAGGATATGTCTGGCCTGCTTCAACACATTCCTTTCTTTGAAACTCGGCTAAAAATTCAGCATTAAAAGTGTGTCTATAATTCGACGAGAGTTTATACATTACTTGAATGTGCTCAGGCCTGAATGAGCTGACAACAGCTCCTTGCTCATTTAGAATGCTTCTTGTTGGGATATCTACCCTATCCAGAGCCCAGCCGATCATATCGGTATATGTCACCAACCTCGGACGCGCAACAACCTTATGAAGCTCAGTCTCAACAGTGTCTCGGAGGTGATTTTCCGAATCAGGGTTTGCATACTTTAGCTCTTCCTCTAGGAATTTGGTAATTCCAGTCCATGATTTGACGGAGTGTATGACATGTGGAGTGGTATCTGAGATAATATCACCTTCCTGTGCTTCTTCATTTTTCTTCGGTGCTTTTTTAGGCGCCATAGCTCTACGTTTGTCTTGAAAAACTGTCGCAGAAAGTGGGTGAGTAAGCTCAACTTTAGAATGAAAATACAAACGTTTTGAACGTTTACTTTGAATATATCATAAAAATATTGAGATTTGTACCTCTGTTACGAAGTTAAAGCTCTTAATGCAAAATATATTTTTGGAGATATGCATTTAATGTCCGTACTTAGGCTTTCTCCGTGTTTTCAAATATAATAGAAACTTACTTAATCGGACAATGACGCGTTAATGAACATTCAAAGAAAGATTAACTTTAAACTTGTTTAGAAAGATTATTTATTAGTGTTAATTATGAGTTAAGTCTGAAAACATGACTTTTCAGGGTTTCGACACTCTTGATGTTGAAAGATATGTCATCGAAGTAAACCCGATCGCCAAAATCGTGAAATCGCGATGTATTAATTAAAAATTAAATGTTTTTTTGCATGTTAATTAATTGAGACTAAACCTTATCGAGATTTCGTTAATCGGAATTTCGAACATCGGGATTTCGTTAATCGGAATTTCGGACATCGGGATTTCGTTAATCGAAATTCTGGACATTGGGATTTCGGGAAATCTGATGACATGAGTCTTGCTCTCATGGAATTGCGAATCTCGAAATCGCGAAATGGCGATGGCCCATTTCTTTTAAATATGATTTAACTTATCTTAATCAACTCAGTAATCAAGATTAAGGCCAAAATAAATATTGTTTATTTTAATTGTGAATTATGAGTCGGGATTTTGGTAATCAGGATTTTGGGAAATATGATGACAAGAAAAACGCTTCTCATAGAACCAAGAATCTTGATATCGCGATGTAATTAACTTAATTTTTAAACCTCCTTAAATGAAAATTAAGTAATTTGTGTTTTAATTAAGTCTTAAAGTATCGGGAGATCGGGGATCGGGATTTCGTAATTCGATTTACATCAAAAAATTGTTTACGGAAAACTCTGAATTTCGATTTGAATGAAAAACTCGCGAATTTAAAATTATACTCCTTTTAAATCATTTTTCGAAAAGTGTTAGAAAATTTATATGTTTGCAAACCGTTATCCGTTCTTTAAAAAGGTATCACAAATTTTAGAAATGATGAAATTTTTCTTCGAGGAAAGCCGAAACCTTAAAGATAAAAAATCTAGACCTTAGGGACGAAAAATTTAAGCTTTGTTTCAACAAGTCGAATGCTCCATCTTCCCTAGGGTACTCTTGGCTCCATGAGGAAATTCGATACAAAGGCCGTTTGTATTTAAGTAAACAATCAAAGATTAGATCCACGATACTTTCTGAGCTTCATGCTACACCCATAGTAGGGCACTCCAGGTTCACCAAAACCTATGAAAAGGTCAAACATTCATTTTTCTAGGATGGTATGAAACAGGACATTTGTAATTTGTAGCTGAATGTGACGTGTGTCAATGCAACAAGGGAGAAACAGTCAAATCACCAGGCACACTACAACTGCTCCCGATTCCACCTGCTATTTGGAAGGATATCTCTATGTATTTTATTACCGACTTACCCAAATCGGGAAATAAATCCATCATCATGGTGGTTGTTGATCGCCTTTCCAAGTATGCTCATTTTTGTGCCCTTCAACACCCATTTACAACATCCATGGTGGCTCAAATCTTCATGGATTAGGTCTTCAAGCTTCATGGCATGCCGCACTCTATTGTTTCTGATCGCAACCCAACTTTCACAAGCAATTTTTGGCTAGAATTGTTCAAGATACAAGGCATAGAATTGCATCTCAACACAACTTATCATCCCTAGACTGATGACCAAATAAAAGTTGTCAACAAGTGTTTGGAAACATATTTGAGGTGTTTTTCCTCGGAAAAGAAAAATCAATGGACTCAATGGTTACCCCTAGCTGAATGGTGGTACAACACTTCATACCATACAACTACACGCATGACTCCTTTTGAAGTGGTATATGGACATAAGCCACCTTCAGTTCTATCATACTTACCAGGTGCCTCGAAGGTCCAGGCGGTTGACCTAACACTTACAGCTCAAGAGACTATTCTCCGTACCCTCAAGGAGAATTTGGTCATGGCACAGAATCACATGAAGCAACAAGCATATCAAGGTCACTCTGAACATCAATTTGCAGAAGGGGATCAGGTGTTTCTTCGATTGCAACCTTACAAACAAACTTCCCTCAAGGCCGATTATTTTCAGAAGCTAGCACCCAAATTTTATGGTCCTTATACCATGCTCAAGCGTGTGGGACAAGTCGCCTATCAGTTAGCATTTCCCAACCATTCAAAGCTACATCATGTTTTTCATGTTTCATGCTTAAAGAAGGTGATTGGAGCTAAGTGCCAAATTCAAACCAACCTTCCAGAGTTAGCTGAAGAAGGATCCATTTGGCTACAACCAGAAGCCGTTTTGGACCAGCATGAGCATTGCCTACATTAGAGAACCATCAAGGAAGTGCTCGTCCAATGGAAAGATACAACTCCAATAGACGCCACTTGGGAACCAACTACCATTCTGCNTTCTAGAAGGATCTTCCTCTAGATGCTTCTTTTTAGTATAAATAGGAGTCGAGGGTATGGGAACCCTAGTTGGGATATTATTGTAATAGAGCTCTGCTCAACTGGAGGTTGCCCCCTCGAAGAGGCCCGTGAACATTGCTTTCAGATTCAAAGTGTTATTTCTGTTGTTATTCTTATATTATTTCAGTGTTATTGTGGTGAATGCTCTGGTTATATTGTTGTTATTCTGCCATTACTAGCATTTTATTTGTGTTCTGCATACATTTTATATCTGGTATATTACAAAAATACATGGAACTAGAACAACTTGTTCTATACAATTATACAAGTTTTTCTAATGAAATTCTATTGTTAAGGTACTCAACACCTACACAAACAAATACATATACCTTCCTTATATTTTGTTGGAAAAATAGCATACCAGTGTTAGAAAAATAAATAAAAAAATTCACATAGTTATTCACAAATTCTATGAAAAAAAGTTGTATACTCAGAAAACTAATTCATTTTCATAAGTTTCATCTTCTTACACCATATTCAAATTCATTGTAAAAGTACCTTGAATAATCCCTCGAAGTGAACAGATTGTTGTTTTTCCATGTTTGCCTTGTCATTGCCACTAACGTGTCATGACAGACCATCGTTATCTTGCAAATACCCATATATATATATATATATATATATATATATATATATAAAACGAAAAATGAATGCATCTCACTCTTATAAAGAATTTGATTGTATAAAAAATCTTGATTGTGTAACTCTCAACATAACAATTTACTAATTAATTCATTTTTACAATTATTTCTACGAAACCCTTGATCTCCTTGAACAATAGATGAACAACTTGAATCCTTTAGTGATTACAACAAATAATTAACAAAAATAAAGCAGAAAATCCTTTAAATCAACAAATGGAGCCATCATTTTCCATAAACATCAAATCACACAAATCCTTTAAATCAACAAATGGAACCATCATTTTCCATTAACATCAAGTCACATAGATCAAAACTAAATTGCCGAGTAAATTGCACAAACATCAATATGCAACCTTGAATAAAAACCCATCCTGCAACCAATAAACCCACACACATAATTGACACCGAGATTTGGCTAAGTGTCTCCATTTCGACAAACTTTGGTATAAAGCTTTCAGGGCTTGCTATGTCTCTTCCTTTTTTGGAAAATCCAATATCCATAGAGAATGTGAGTGTAAGGGAAGGTCAACTACCATGCTCCTCCATTTCCCCTTTCTTAACTTTCTCTCCTATTTTACTTTTTCTTTTCATTTAATTTTTCCTTTCATATTTGTTATTTCTACTTTATATTCATATTTGTCTTCTTCTACTTTATATATTTTTTGTTTTACATGTTAACCTTCATAATTAAGTATTGAATCTTACACCCACTGGTAGGTAGGTTCTATCATATAATTGGAGTATTGAATCTTACACCCACTGGTAGGTAGGTTTTGATCATATAATTGGAGTATTGAATCTTACACCCACTGGTAGGTAGGTTCTGATCATATAATTGGAGTGTTTTTTTTTTTTTAATTCCCCATAAAATCATGTTGTTTAATGATTTGTTGTTTTTTTATTTATTGATAACTTTTTTGTTATAAGTTTTGCATATTCTTCTAATTAATATAATAATCATATTTCACATTTTTTTTCTTCCTTTAAATTAATAAGGGAATGAATAAATTTCTTATATATAATAAATAATAAATAAATGAATAATGAATAAGAAATGTAGTTTTTTCTATTTCTATTTTATTTTTTAATTTTGTTGTCACTTACATTACATGGACGTTACAATCTCTCCCATAATCATGTGTTAAAAGCACTCCTAAACATAATAAGAAATGACATTTTGGATTTTTATCATACCATTCATCAATGCTATAAAAACACCAGATCTTTTAAATATCAGAAATCTTGTCTTTTAAGTCAGCCTACCCACCCATGAATGGCTGGATTTGTACAACCACATCTAAATGGTTGGCCCTGTAAATTTAAAATAACATAGTATCATCTACATATAAGATCTTGTCCGTTGGCCGATATCACACAGGAATAAGGACTAGTTGTGCGTCCTCGAATTGCACAGAGTGCTGTAGGATATGGTAGTCCTCNGATGTAATAAAGGTCAATATTAATAAGGCCTTTCAATAAAATAGAATAAGGCGGATGTAAGAAGACCTAATAGAAGCTTTCGCTTCTAGAAGGATCTTCCTCTAGATGCTTCTTTTTAGTATAAATAGGAGTCGAGGGTATGGGAACCCTAGTTGGGATATTATTGTAATAGAGCTCTGCTCAACTGGAGGTTTCCCCCTCGAAGAGACCCGTGAACATTGCTTTCAGATTCAAAGTGTTATTTCTATTGTTATTCTTATATTATTTCAATGTTATTGTGGTAAATGCTCTGGTTATATTGTTGTTATTATGCCATTACTAGCATTTCATTTCTGTTCTGCATACATTTTATATCTGGTATATTACAAAAATACACGGAACTAGAACAACTTGTTCTATACAATTATACAAGTTTTTCTAATGAAATTCTATTGTTAAGGTACTCAACACCTACACGAACAAATACATATACCTTCCTTATATTTTGTTGGAAAAATAACATACCAGTGTTAGAAAAAGAAATTCACATAGTTATTCACAAATTTTATGAAAAAGAGTTGTATACTCGGAAAACTAATTCATTTTCATAAGTTTCATCTTCTTACACCATATTCAAATTCATTGTAAAAGTACCTTGAATAATCCCTCAAAGTTAACAGATTGTTGTTTTTCCATGTTTGCCTTGCCATTGCCACTAATGTGTCATGAAAGACCATCATTATCTTGCAAATACCCATATATATATATATATATATATATATATATAAGGAAAAATAAGTGCATCTCATTCTTATAAAGAATTTGATTGTATAAAAAATCTTGATTGTGTAACTCTCAACATAACAATTTACTAATTAATTCATTTTTACAATTATTTCTATGAAGCCCTTGATCTCCTTGAACAATAGATGAACAACTTGAATCCTTTAGTAGTTACAACAAATAATTAACAAAAATCAAGCAAAAAAAAATCCTTCAACTCAACAAATGGAGCCATCATTTTCCATAAACATAAGTCACACAAATCCTTTAAATCAACAAATGGAACCATCATTTTGCATTAACATCAAGTCACATAGATCAAAACTAAATTGCCGAGTAAATTGCACAAACATCAATATGCAACCGTGAATAAAAACCCATCCTGCAAGCAATAAACTCACACACATAATTGACACGGAGATTTGGCTAAGTGTCTCCATTTCGACAAACTTTGGTATAAAGCTTTCAGGGCTTGCTATGTCTCTTCCTTTCTTGGAAAATCCAATATCCATAGAGAATGTGAGTGTAAGGGAAGGTCAACTATCATGCTCCTCCATTTCCCCTTTCTTAACTTTCTCTCCTATTTTACTTTTTCTTTTCATTTAATTTTTCCTCTCATATTTGTCTTCTTCTACTTTATATTTTTTTTTGTTTTACATGTTAACCTTCATAATTAAGTATTGAATCTTACACCCACTGGTAGGTAGGTTCTGATCATATAATTGGAGTATTGAATCTTACACCCACTGGTAGGTAGGTTCTGATCATATAATTGGAGTGGTTTTTTTTTTTTTAAATTCCCCAGAAAATCATGTTGTTTAATGATTTGTTGTTTTATTTATTTGTTGATAACTGTTTTGCTATAAGTTTTGCATATTCTTCTAATTAATATAATAATCATATTTCACATTTTTTTTTTCTTCCCTTAAATGAATAAGGGAATGAATAAATTTCTTATATATATAATAAATAAGAAATAAATGAATAATGAATAATGAATAAGAAATGTAGTTTTTCTATTTATATTTTATTTTTTAATTTTGTTGTCACTTACATTACATGGACGTTACAATCTCTCCCATACTCATGTGTTAAAACACTCCTAAACATAATAAGAAATGACATTTTGGAATTTTATCATACCATTCATCAATGCTATAAAAACACCAGATCCTTTAAATATCAGAAATCTTGTCTTTTAAGTCAGCCTACCCACCCATAAATGGCTGGATTTGTACAACCACTTCTAAATGGTTGGCCCTGTAAATTTAAAATAACATAGTATCATCTACATATAAGATCTTGTCCGTTGGCCGATATCACACAGGAATAAGGACTAGTTGTGCGTCCTCGAATTGCACAGAGTGCTGTAGGATATGGTAGTCCTCATGCAGAGTCTGTCATACCATTCAGGAGATGATCCTCGTCTGAGATAACAGCGTGATTCCATGCATAGTCTGTCATACCATTCAGGAGACGATCATCATCCATCACTGCATTTCCTACCTTCAAAAACAGGGAAATTTATTCAGAAAATTAATTTAAAAGATTGCTCAAGAGGAAAAATAACAAACCTGAGGATTCTTGCGGTTGGAAAAAGCTAAGGTGTTTACCTTGGTTGTGCTGGTGTTGCGGTCAAATATCACCGCTGCAAGCTGCGGGACAAAATGCCCTGACATGGATAACCACAATTTCAAGAAATCCATTTTTTAAATCCGACCTCATCTCGTAATCCTCATTTCTATGAGGGCGACCTTTAGCCAAAAGCGTAGCTTCTTCCATAGTTTTGGCTCTAATTCACATTAAAATTTAATTTACAGTTGACAGAAAAAGAGTTTATAGACGAGCAGACTGGACTTCTTAGATCCTTACCTATTTTACTAAGTTGCAATTAACAAAAAGCATGAAACGAAAGCAGATACAGTACCTCCAGTGAGCCAGAGAACAAGAAGCTTCTGTGATGCGTTTTCAGCAGCTTCAAAAAAACAATAAAACAGAGCCTTGTCACTCTCTTTATTCACAGTCACATATCCCGAATAATCAGCGAACTCAACTGGCGGCTGGCCGGGGAGATTGACGACAATACTGGCTTCCGCTTTCCTGAATATGCCATGATTGCCAGTTCTGAATATGCCATAATTGCCCTCGCACTGGCAGACCCACACAAGCAAAACCAGAGACCAAGCGCAAAACCAGACACGGGCACAAGAACACGAAACGGCCAATGCGATGGCCGAACAACCAAAAAAAACAAAAAAACAAACAGCAGGAAGAAAGATCGAGCTCCACAGTCCCAGACAGATGAGAAGTGGCAAAAGGAATGGAGCCATATTTTTTAACACACGGGTGACTGGGTTCAAGTTTATAACACACAGGTGACTGAGTTCAAGTTATATAATTACTTACTTACCTCCGTCAATTTGCAGAAGACCACTCGGAAATCTCTCTCTGTTTTGCCCTCCAGTTTGCATTTTATTTTCAGTTGCAGAAACATAAACATGCCACCTGTAGAATTGAATGCCATGAACGGATTCGTTTTGGCTTTTTATTCAAAACTACATTGATTACCCATTGAAAACTTGTTAAATACTTCCTCTCTTACCCAATTATGGTCTCTTAATAAAGTCAGTTGAACATGTCCTTTCTTTCAAACATCTATCAATCGATATCTTTCACTCCTGCGAAGGAGGAAGTTGCGTGAATTACTTGAACTCTCTTGGAGGTTGAAGGAGGAACTTGCGTGAGTTACTTGAACTCTTTGGCCCTCCATATCGAACTGTTGTTTCTTTGTGTGTACGTAACCTTGTTGAGCTGTTGTTGTTCTGCCCATGACGGCTTGGGCTTTGGCAAATGACTACAATCCCTTCTGTCTCAATATTTCCCACTTCAATTTTTTTGAGTTTATGTGATTAATCTCACAAGTCCTTTTTTTTAATGAATCCAAAGATATTCAAGATCAATTAACGACAAAAGATATTTATGAAAATGTTTCATTTAACCATTTAACCATAGAATATCACAGCAGTTAAATAGTCGCTGGTGAACGTTGAAAGGTTGATAAAACCAATCCTTAAAAGAATATATTAAATTTTATTATTGATTAACAAATAAATGTAAAAAAGTAAACACATAAACGGATGTCTTTATAATAGCTAGAAAATTAATGATTGAAATCACTGCCATTTATTTTGCGTGACTACCAAGAATATTCCAGCCATATTTAATCATGTCCATAAAAAACTTATTAAACACTAAATCCCTCTTAAATCTGCCTATTATCAATAGATGTACACCTTTCAAAGTAAAAATATTTATAAAACTAAACTGCTTGAGAGATAAATGTCACTAGACCACTAAAGAAAAGAAGATATTTATGAAAAATCTTTGCAATTTATATGTAAAAAAGAATAAAACTAATTTGTAACATGACATAACTTTTTATTTAGATATAATTGATTTATAAATAAAATTAAACAATTTTTTACTTTATTTCTTATAAATTATTATCATTATTTAAAAAAAAAAAAAAATCTTGTATATAAATATATTTTCATCTTCCCATATGGGGTGACAACTATGGGGGTCGGCGACTCTCATGTGGGGTTTTTGGTCTTTTTTTTTTCTCCTCCATGCGGACTATATTTTTAATCCCCACAGTGAACTATGTAATCGCTAAAAACAAAGACAAGAGGAAATTTTTTCCAGTTTAAGAATGGTAGATGCCTAGATAAGATGATTATGAGAAACTCAGATACCCTAAAATTCCAGGATAGAAGTCTAATTTCCAATTGGACAGGCTCCCTAGAATTTTAATTATATTTTTTATATATACATGATAGAAATTTATAATATCTTATTTTCTTAAAAAAATAAAATTAAAAATAAAAATATTTTTAATGGTTTATACCATTAAATCAATTTACATTAATTATATTTTGAAGTGATGTTACTTAATTGATAAGGAATTCAATGTCCATCATCAAATTTTTTCACTTTATAGAATTGATGAGGAAGTTAATGTCTATCATAGAAATAAATAGATTTTTAATAAAAACAAAAAAGATATAATGATACACACATTACACATATATTTTATTTTGAAAATTCAAATCGGTAAAATCAACAATTTATTTAGAGTCCCACCTTTAATCTTTTATTCATCATATACCTTCATTGTTTACAATGCAATTTATATAGGATCATGTGCCATCCAAACCCCTAATCCATTCACTCGGATTAGTCATCAACCCTAATTCCTTAATTGAAATTAGAAAACCATTGAAAAAAACCATGTATTCAAAAACGACTAAAAACAAATGAAAAAAACCCCAAAACAAAATCGAGGCAGGACTATCCCTACCCCTTGCTCCCATATCAACATAGAACCAATCTTACAAAAAAAAAACATAACACATACTCAACAAATTAATTTATTTACAACCAAATATTTTCCTTTACTTTTTTTTCCAAAATAAAAAATATATATATTTTCAATCTCCATCAACAATGCCATATAATAAGTCAAAATCTCTTAAGAAATTCTATATATAAAAGATTATTTTCATCACAAAAGATAAAAGGGGTAAAAGCAATATTTTTGAAATATGCAAACCATAATAAAGGTAAAATAAAGAAAAATGTACATTTAGAGGAGATTCCTATCATCACAATAAATAAAAAATGCTAAAAGTAATCATTCTTTAAATATGCAAGATAAAATCAAAGTCTTGGCAAATCAACTAATAAAGTTTCTAGAAATGGATTTTTATGGTATAAAGGCACTTGAACATGTTTGATCCCGTGTGAAGCATATGTAAGTATCACATATATCACAGTTGGAAAGTTGGGTGGGCTCCTTGTTTCTTGGGACCCTACTTACTTTCTTGGGACCCTACTTGCTTTGACTTAGTTCCGGTCTTAAGCTATGGTGGTATTTTTTTTGACAGGTTCAAGCTTAGCAACAAAAAATAAGACGTCTCTCCTAAATGTTTATGGACCTTGTCAAGAATGTAAAAAAATATGGAAAAAAATTGATAGAGTTGGTATTTTAGCAGTTGAGGACTTGATTTTGGTAGGTGATCTGAACTTAACAACTAGTTCAGAGGATATTTGGGGGGAGTCAACTATGGCAGATTCTATGGAAGGATTTTTTAAAGAAATATTTTCAAAAAATAAGTTGGTAGATGTGGCCCCGGCTGAGGTGGTGCTGACATGGAGGAATGGGAGATCCAGAACAAAAGGAATATCAAAGAGATTATACAGGTTCTACGTGGAAGAAAATGTGCTCACTAATTCTTGTAGATTTCGAGGATGGTTCAAATACCCCTTTATATCTGATCACATGCCAATTTTCCTCTAGTTGGTTGTAGAAAGAACTGAGGCCGCTTTTCCTTTTAAATTAAACCCAGCTTGGTTACAAGAGGTTTCCTTTGATTCATTGGTGAGTGATGTATGGAATGATACATCCCTGCATATCCAAGAGGGAGCACAAAGCAGATTGGTAAGGAAATTAGCTTGTTTGAAAGAACGGACAAAGATTTGGTCTATTGAAAAATGGTCCAGGGAACATATTGAGTTGGTCAAAATCGAAGGCGTCTTAGATGATCTCTTTTGACTAAAAGCACAGGGTCTGCAGAGTGAGGACTATGAGCTCAAAGTGAGATCTTTGGAGGATGCTTACAAAAAGAATCTCTTGGAGGAGGAGGAGAGATAGAGACAGAAAAGTAGAGCAATTTGGATTACAAGTGGAGATAAAAACACGAAGTTCTTCCATCGCTTAGCCATCTTTTGAAGGAATAAAAAGCACATATGGGAGATTGAGGATGATGCAGGAAGGATCCATTCGAATATAGAGGACATAAAGAATGTTGCTATCAACCATTTTAAATCTTTCTATTAGGCTACGGGAACAAATCTTTTAGGTGATCGGGTTGATATTGCTAGGATTTTCCCTAGGATGGTTAAGGAAGAGAAAGTCACATCCCTAGAAAAACCATGCTCTGATCCGGATTTATGTAGAAACACAATGAAATACAACAATACACATAAACGCAGAGATGCAGCGGAAATAAGACTTCATTTCATTAATAACAAATGACTGAAAAATGTTTACAGACAGAATGTAAATAAACTAGCTAGGGCGCTGGTAGCTTATCTCTGAGAAAATAAAATGATCAAAATGTTTACGCATTGCATCAAATAACTAGCTAGGCCGTAGCTTATCTCCTCGAGAAGAGATGCTCGCTACTGCATCCGCGGTGAGAAGATGATTACAATGAGGCTCTCGAGGCCTTTTATTAATAGACGAATGCCAAAAGTCATAGATATCCAAAAAAAACCTAACCCCTAGGAGATGAAGCGCCAAAAGTCATGTGGGCCCCGTTTGGGTAAGTTAGTACATCAACTTCCCGGGGTCGTAACTTTTGCATACGAACTCCGTTTTAGGCGTGTGATAGCTCGTTGGAAAGGTATCGTCGAGGAGATTCATTTTAGGGGCTCAATCATGCCTTCGGCTATCATTGAGCACCTCGATCTCAAAAAACCTTCATTTAGGCCCTCAAAATGGCCCCGGAAGTTAAACCTGCTAAAAATAGTAAATTGCCAAAATTGCCAGAAAACTAATTTGAGCCAGTCGGAAAAGGTGGATGGCCACCAATATCCACCTGGATCATGCTCAAAGGAGGAAATTCTAAAAGTATTGAAAGGATTTTCAAAGGATAAAAATCCTAGGCCTGATGGCTGCACTGTAGAATTTTTTCTTCATTATTTCGAGTTAGTTGGACAGCACTTGCTTGAGGTTGTAGAGGAGTCGAGATTAAGAGGCAAAGTTATAAAGAAGATAAATTCCACTTTTATTGCTCTGATTCCTAAAGTAAATCGCCCTAGCACGTTCTCTGATTTTCTCCCAATCACTCTTTGTAACTTATGCTATAATATAATACCAAAAATAATAACAAAGAGAATTTTCCCTATCCTCTCTCGTGTGCTTTCAGAAGAACAACTGGGATTCCTTAAGGGAAGGTGGATCTTAGATGCTATTGGAACGACATAGGAGTGTCTGCACAACATAAAGACAAACAAATTTCAAGCTATCATTCTAAATATGGACCTCAAGAAGGAATATGAATGGATTAATTGGGACTTTTTGAGACTTGTCCTTCTCCAATGTGGGTTTGGGTTGGACACAACTAATTGGGTAATGGGTTGTGTAACTTCTACTGTGTTTAATATTCTGATCAATGGGGAGGTGACAAAATTCTTCCAGAGTGAGCGAGGGCTTCACCAGGGTTGTCCCTTGTCCTCCTTCTTATTTATTCTTATGATGGAAGGACTTAGCATTTTGCTAAAAAAAGGGACAAGCCGAGGGGGTTTTGACAGGGATTAAAGTTTCTAGACTAATAAAGTTTTTACACCTGTTATTTTTGGATGACGTGATTATTATGGAAAGTGAAAAGCTGTCTAAATGGACCAAGATAAATAAAATTCTCTCTATTTTCTGTAAGGCATCAGGGATGAAAGTCAATATTCAAAAATTGACCTTTCTCCATACGGGCATTCAGCAGGATACTCTAGAAGAGTTAAAATTTATTTACAATTTTGAATTCAAATACCTTTCGAATGGATTCAATTACTTGGGTTACTTTCTAAAACTGGAGATCTATAGAGCTGAGGACTGGAGCTGGCTTATAAAAAAGTTTGATCGCAGAATCAATCATTGGTGCAATAGGCTATTATCTTTGGGAGGCAGGTATGTTCTTGTAAAGGTTGTCTTGGAAAGTCTTCCAGTTTATTGGTTGGATTTAGTGCATATACCGCTATCAGTACTAAACAAAATTAGACAGTTGGTCTTTTATTTTCTTTGTTCTGGCAACAAGAAGAGCAGAAGATTTCATTTATGCAAATGGGAAACGGTTTCGAAGACAAATATTTTTGGAGGTTGGGGGCTAGGAAATCTTTACATTTTCTATCGGGCCTTGGCATCAAATACTTTATGGAGAATTTTGAAAAAATATGGCATATGGAATAGGGTGACAAAAGACAAATATATGCCTCATGAACATGTTCACACATTGTTAAGATCGGCATCGGCAAGGGCGACTTATGGATCTCAGACTTGGAAAAATTTAATTAACTCATTATCGCTTGTTCTTCAATGGATAGCTTGGAATCCAGGCACATGGGAGTCTATTGTTATTGGGAGATATTTCATTTTGGGTTTGGGTATGGATTCCCTGTTATCAAATGAGTTGATTGAGAGATTGAACAATAAAAAAGTTCACTTACTTTACCAAGCGCATTGTGACCAAGCCCAAGGATCTATATGTTCTAACTGGCTAGACGGTTCATCCCTGGAGCTTTAGGGAGACTTAGCCACCGAATGGGAAAAGTATAGACATGATCCAATTAGCTCTGGAATACATCTTCAGGATCGCCTGGATGCTTTACTATGGATAGGAGGTGAAAACATAGGTCAACTAACGGTTAAAAATGTGTATAATGTTGTAGCGGAAAAGATATGGTTGCCAAAAGTAGTTGGATGGAGGAGAAAGTTTTGGAAATGGGATTGTCCCTTAAAAATCAAGTTATTTACTTGGCTGGTAGTAGAAAATAAGATCCTTACCTCTGAAAATATCCAAAAAAGAGGATGGGTGGGTACAGGCATATGTATCCTTTGCAAAGGTAATAGTGAGACAGGTAAGCATCTATTTGTGAATTTCTCATTCACAATTGCAGTATGGAACAGGGTAACAAATTCTCTAAAATTACCAGGTGGTTGGATTGGTCCAATAGTGAACGATTGTTATGAAAATTGGACAAAGTTGAATCCATCTTACCCTTCGCTACCTGCTTTTCTTAATTGGTACATTTGGAATGAAAGAAATTTAACTATCTTTGATGCAGGCTCTCCCTCCTTCCAGAAGGTTTCCTTCAAAGCTATAGGAGCACTTATTATTTATGGAATCAAGGCAAAAGACACTCTTCCTCGTACGGTTCAAGTGAATCTTTCAGTTGGAAAAGCTATTGCTTGGTTTGATGGAGTAGCGCAACAAGGGGGTGAAAAAAGTGGGGTTGGAGGCAAGATTATGATTAATAGTAACACTTCTTATTTGTGGACTTTCAACTGTGGTCAAGGGACAAACACCGGGGTTGAACTTTTGGGGGCTTGTTCCTCTCTAACATTGGCCACCAGATTATCAATTTCAGACTTACTATTGCTAGGGGACTCCAAGATAGTAATTGAATGACTAAACAAGCGGGGAGCCCTCCAGGAAATATCTCTAGAAAGCTAGAAGGAAAGGATCTTAGAAACTCTTCCACTCTTCAGGGATCTCTCATTTGCTCATATATATAGAGAAGAGAATGAAGAAACAGATAGGTTGTCAAAAAAAAAACCCTTTCAAATCTGTCTGGAAACATTGTTTTTTCGCAGTAGAAAGATGGTAATGAGGGTCCTACTCATTATAAAGTTATTATAATTATATCAGAGATAGTTTTATATAATCCAACATCTAAATGGTCGGATCTTATAGTCATAGTGCTGAATTAAAGTATTGAGGGTTTATTCTTTTTTTTTTTGTATCGTGTTCTTTTTTGTTCTTTTTTCTTTTTGTGTACTGAAAGCTACCAAAGAGTTTTTTGTTTTGAGCGCAATACAAAGCTATGTTTGTTGCCTTCATATAGCATGTTTATAAGTCCTATGTCGAAAGGACAGTTGTAAGAAAACTACAGAAAAATTTCCCGTGAAAAAAAAATACTACATATACAACATAAAAGAGTCTTGGCACATAAATTAATAGAGTTTAAAAATTGCACTTTTATGGTATAAAGGCACTTGGACATGTTTGATTTTGTGTGAAGCACATAAGTATTGCATATACACTTAAATATTTATATAATCAGATTATATCATAAACGAATTATAAAAAAAATAAATGTGATATAATAAATTGTGATTTTAAATATTTATTAATTTTTTTTTTATAAAAGTAATAAAAATAATATGAAGTTTTAACAATCAATCTATCATTATCATTCAAATATAATAAATTGTGATTTTAAATATTTATTAATTTTTTATTATAAAAATAATATAAATAATACGAAGTTTTAACAATCAATTTATCATTATCATTCAAATAAATCACATGAACTGTATCAATTATAGTTGATCTCATTAAAATATAAGTAAGGTGAATAAATAACATTGTTATGGGTATGAAAAGTGTTTAAAAATGCTAGAAGTGTTTTAGAATGTTAGCATGAAATTTCAAAAAATAAATAACATTGCTATGGATATGAAAAGCGTTTAAAAATGCTATAAGTGTTTTAGAATGTTAGCATGAAATTTCAAAAAACTTATTGAAAAACCCATTGCATGTATGTTATTAAATAATATGATAGCTTATTTTTAAATAAGCTCTATCCTCTACATCACATCATTGAGTCTACCACGCATATTATGTATTTTCTTTGTTTATTTATTTTTATTATATAAATGGTGGTTTTATTTCTCATATTTTCATGTTTAGTTACCACGCATATGTTAGAATTAATGATTAATTTAGGGGTTGGTTGAAGATTTGTAGGAGTTGTTGAGATATTCTCTCAACCTCCATAGCTATGTTTGGGGTAAGTTGAATCTGAGTTCAACTATATATGTACGTATATATGTGTGCAATAAAACAATCTAAGTTTGTGTTATTCCTGTGCATCTCTACTCTCATGCATTTTAACATGGTATCAGAGCTTGGCTGGGCTTAATCCCTTACGGGAGTGCCCAGGAAGATGAAATAGTTTGGAAAAGGTTCTCTGTACATATGTAGCGTTGGGTGTGTTGTTGTGTATATTAAGTTCTCTGAGTTAGTGATTGCTGAAACGTATTTTTTTGTGTCAAGTTCCGTGAGATATTCTGATCACCGCTATTAAACAAAGAAGAGTCCATCCGCCTATCGGAGCAACCTCAGCCGTAATCTCTGAGATCAGTGGGCTGGTGAGCAGGAGTGAAGAAGTTGTGTTTAGCGGTGCAGGTCATGCAAGAGGTATCGTTGGCCGTCAATTTCAAAGAAGATTTTCAATCCATATGTGATGAGCTTATTGCCATCAAATCCCTCTTGAACGATGCCAAGGACAAGAGGAACTCCGATTCAGTCACGAATTGACTGCAAAAACTTCAGGATTTTCTCATCGATGCTGTGGAAACCGTGGAGAAATGCGAGGAGGAGGCGGCTGAAAAGAACGTGTTATTCTTCTTCTGTGATCCATTTTTCAACTATCAGATGGCCCGTAAGATTAGGAAGTTAAAGGAGAGAATTAGCTGCCTGTGCATTTGTTAT
>SNQJ01S0019760.1:151907-179603 GCA_010110895.2 Picea sitchensis
GTGGAGAGGTTGGTTAAGTTCCAACACACCATGGCCAAGAACCTGTCATAAAGTGTGACAAACTTGAAATCAATGCAAGGGTGCATTGGGTATGAATGTGGCCACAAATGTTGGTGCATTCATTAAAATCAATTGATATCCAAATCACATTTTGAAAATTTGGTAGGATGGAATGATGCATAGGTAAGGGATGGTGTGTCCTTTCGCTTTGAATCCTTGAATAGATGAAATGACCTGGACTATTAGTATACTTGATTTTCTAAAAAAGTAATGTACATGAAAAACTAACAATTGTTTGGTTGTGTAAAGAATGAAATTGCAAGGAGGAAAGGGTCATGGATATGGTAGCATTGTAAGCCCATAAGGAAGGCCAATTGCCTGTTGAGCCAAACCATTATGGGAAGGAAAGTCCCATAATTATGAACCTAGTTCCTTTGTGGAACAAATATGAAAACAAATTGTGAGATTGGAAAATCTGTGGGTGACAGATTTGCAATTAAATTCTGAAAGTTAGAATTTATAATGATGTCTCATGAATTTTGTATACCTGTGATACAGGTGAGAAGAAAAGACATGTCCAGAAAGGACAGATGAGGGATGTCAAAGCTGAAGATGATAAACATGGCTACTAATGAGCCATGAAAACCCCGTGATAAGGCATGATCACCTGAAAATTATTGTGTTGAGGTAACACAAGCCGTAGGTATGCCTTGGTAGATCAAGTTTAAGGGACACCTCGACTGTCAGACTCAATAGAGTCTCTAAAATTTCCTTGTGCGAGAACACCTTGGCAGGGTAAGATGGATTGCCCGAGGGACTGTATCGTAGTGAAAGGGATGCCTGAACCTGGGCCTGGAGGGTGAGTGACAGCAAGGAAGAGGGAACCTTAATAATTCTTGTAAACTATTAGGATCTTGCACAAAGTGGGTAGTTTCCCGTGCGGAAAAACCTTGGAAAGGAAGATGAAATCATGATAGCTCTTGTGAACTATTGAATTGGAATCATGCATCCAATGGGTACGTCAAGGAAAGAAATGAGCATGGATAAAAAAACAACCATGTGGATATAGATCCACAAACTGCACAAATAAGTATTGTGCTAAGATTATGAAATTTTCATTTTCAATTTTGAACAACAGTAAGATGTTTTCGCACAAAATTGTTATTAATGTGCTTGTTGTCCAAGAATTATTGAAGGCAGATGACGAAGACTAAGATCCTGAAAGAGGACCTGACCAAAGATGAAGGTCAAGACTTCTGAAGTGGCTGAATGAGAAAGGCATGATAGGTGTTTTGAGAAAGAACACCGAGGACAGTGTTCCTTTAAGGGGGAGGGAATTGTAACACCCTGTTTCACCCAATTTGTAACTAATCATAAAATAGAAATTACCATGCTAATGCATGAGGACAATGTAAATGTATTATTGTTTGAGTTGCCAATGACTGAGTGTGGGGGTGAAGCCTTGAAAGTACTAGCCATGATATCACTAGAGGAAGAATGTGAAAAACTATAAGAGAAGGTTCATGTATCAAATAACCCCAAATATCCCTTGGTAAGGATGACAAGCCTCCTTCAAATCCCAAGGAAAGAAAATCAGTCAATGAAGAAAGGACTGGTGGTTAAATCACCAACCACCCCCATGAATGGAAACATGGGCTATCAGTTCGAAGTACCACAGGGACTTGTAGACCTGAGCTTCCTTCTGACAGAAGGAACCGGATAGGTCGGCAATAAAACCTTACCAAGTAAGAGGGACACACACATGAAAAAGGGAGGCACCAGACGAGGGAGGAAGCTCACAAGGGAGAGGCGCGAAGCTCTCCAATGAATCATGAACAAAAGGCCACGAGCTTGATGCCGAGGACCATCTGAGAAACCTTGCCGAGGCCATAACCGAGAGAGAGAAAGCTCTGAGTTACAGAGAACATGACCCAAATAGAAGCGGAAACAGAGGAAGAACCCTCGAGAAGTGTGAGAATTCCCTAGTGATATCATGGCTTGGCACAAGGGTGGCCAGAGTGCTAAGAATGAATGCCTCTGAGCCTATGGTCGGGTGGAAGGCTAAACACCCATAGTCAGTTGGTTGGCGGAAACCTGTAATAGATAAGAATTTTCTTACTCTGTGTAATTTAGCTGTAACTGGGCATGAATTTGTTTATACTGTGTATGTTTAAGGAATTGTGCTTGATTTTTGAATGTATATACTATGTCTCTTTCATTACTGCTTGGTTGTATAATTAGTCCAATAAGATATTATATGGATACGACATGATTGGTACTCGTAAATGCTTGTGTCATGTGGCAACTTGAGTTAGAGCCATGAACTATGAGCTCGTCGATCTTAGGCATAGTCTCATGTACACATGCCAACCTTCCTAGTTGTTTAGAGTCCCTTGGAGGAAAAATCCTATTAAGTTCAGGAGAAGTAGTGTAGTTATGCATAGTCTCCCTACGAGGCAAGTAGAGACCGAGAATCACCCGAGCCCTAGACTTGACGAATGAGCGCAAGGGGTGCGCGAAAGACTCTTCTAAGAGTCAAGCCCAAGGGAAAGAGCGCAGACCTATTAATTCCTTCATAGCTGAGAAATCTCAGGAGGGACCACACTTTTTGTAAGTGTTGGCGAGACCCAATAGCCAGCTTGCAGTAGAAGATCGAAAGCTGAGACCTTTGAAGCATTCGAAATATTCCAAGGAGAAGGAAGAAGCACAAGTTTAGGAGGGAGCTACAACTACCGTTGGATCGGTGCTGGGAAGAAAGATCTGGACCATTGAATTTTACATCAAGACGTAGGTAGGAAAGTGCAGTGGAAGTGAAGAGATCTGGGCCGTCAGATCTTGCATGGATAGCCGACAATCGTCGGATCCAGAGAAAGTCGCACAGAGTTTAACCTCTGGGAGTGTGTGCAGACAGAGAGCAGTTGAAATGGATGGTGGAGACAGTTCGTGAAGGAAGTGTTGAGTAGCCGATAGTTGTTGGACCTTGTAGAGTTACAGGGTGGTTAGAGGCCGATGAAACCCATCACCCTGGATTCAAGGGTCAATGTGAGCCATTGATCTCATTTCAATCCACGCCATTGGACCATCTCACAAGTTCAGGGTTTAGGAGTTTGGAGAGAGAAGACCAAACTCTTGGTTTCGTGAAGTCCCAAGTTGCAAGGAGTAGGGGCAGCCATTGGATCCAGGTCACGGGAAGACCGTTGGACCAGAACCTTCTCGCCATATCATGCATCGAGGGTTTGGAGGGTGAAAGAACCACTTTTAGACTACAGAAGTTGCGAAGTGTCGAGCATCGAGGGCTTGTGCAAACACGTGGCACATCCATTAGGTGGGGACCGCGTGGGTGACAGGTGGTGCAAACATACAATGCATCGAAAAGGTGAAAGTGGGTGACAAGTGGTGGAAACATGTCATCTGGGAAGGGGTCAACTCATCATCGACTCATCGCATCTCGGGGACTCACAAGAAAGGAGAACAAGGGCTCAACACTCCAACTTGTGAAGTTGCGAGTTACGAGTAGCACAAAAGGGGTCAACCCATTGTTTGAATTATCATGTCTCGAGGAAACGTGAAGGAAGGAGCACGAGGGTTGGACACTCTAACATGCGAAGTTGCGAGTTGCGAGAGGTACTAAATCTAGGCCCTAGCTAGTGGTCACTTATAGAGGCGCTAGCATGAAATGGGCCATACCTGTATCGCATTCTCGGGTATCAGAGGTTTGGAGTCGAGGGTCTTCGATTCAAGAACTTGCGAGATCACGAGTCACGGAAAGCGCTTACGCTAAGGCCCAATTGTGGTCGTGTGGAGGTGAAGCCCGTGCTTGGTGCTTGAGTTGTGCACAACGGGTTTTCAATAAAAGGACCGGTGGATTGATTTACTGAAGGTTCAAACAGGGAGAGGTAACCTACGCTAGGCCCTCGTAGCAATTTGGGAATTCTATCCCTTGAGGACGAGAGAAACAATTTAGTTATTGTAGTGTGTATGTGACACCCATCCTGATATTTCCTTTGTTGTTGGTCTTGTTTCCCGGTATATGCAAACACCCCATCAAATCCATTGGAAATAAGATAAAATGATACTTCTCTATGTCCATGGTAAAATACAGTTTGGGATACATTATAGTTCAGGGGGGACTCCTTTATTGGTTGGTTTCACTCATTCAGATTGGGTCGGTGATCCTGATGATCGGAAGTCTACTGCAGGTTATGTTTTCAGCCTGGGTTCATAACCTGTCACTTGGCCTTGTAAGAAACAACATGCTATTGCACTTTCTTCAGCAGAAGCATATTACCGAGCAACAGTAAATGAATTTCAGGAAGCCTTGTGGCTTCAACAGATCCTTTTAGAGTTTGGATTCCAGCAGCAACACCCGACCAGCCTTTGGTGCGACAATCAGATCGCCATCAAGCTCACCAAAGACCCAGTTCAACATCAGCATAGAAAACACATCGAGCTCCACATGCACTTCATCAGAAAGCTCATTCATGATCAAGTTATTGAAGTGCTCTTTTGTCCTACAGAAGATCAAGTTGCAGACATTTTCACAAAGTCTCTTACAGAAGCAAATTTTTCCAAACTTCGATCTATGTTAGGAGTTCAGGAAGTTTTCATTAAGGGGGGATAGGCTCTAATGCCTCCTTCCTTATCCTATTGTGTCACTATTGTAAAACCTTCAATCCTATCCCAAGTTGTTCTTAAGGGGGGATGTTAGGATATTTAGACACTTAGGAGTTAGTTAAGATCTACTTGGTCTAATGTGTCATTAGGTAAAAGTGTGTTTCTTAGTGTGTTTCTTTAGTAGGCATTAGTAGGCATTAGTATACATTTGTAGTTATGAAATCCGACGATCACGATATGTTCCCGACATAGAGTGATCTGACGGTTCATACTCTCCTCGATATTAATGACCATTGATCTGTGGCTTAACACCTGATTGGTCCATGATCTCTATTTAAAGAGAATGGAGGGTCATTTGTCGATGATCGATTGTGAGAAGCTCTCTTGTAAAATTTCTTTGTAATCTTTTTATTTACATTAATAAACTGCACCAAGTGGCCCCGTTGGCTGGGTCCATGGATGTTTCCCCGTAGGGGTTTTACCACATGAAAACATCAGTGTGTTGATCTTTGATCTTGTTATGTGAGTGGTTACTAAAGGTGTTCATCCTCTATTGGAATACTCACGTTTTCAAACAGGGATGTTCCCTCAGGGAAAGGTGTACTAACCCATGGAAAGTTAAAAACTCCAGAAGTACTATTTCCCCCAGCCTGACTAGGGACAACCCCAAAACCAATAGATATATTCCATCCAAAAGGTACACCCAAACCTGATGATCACAACTTAGTCATAATATTGGCATAGGTGGAAGGATTTCCACTTCAAATGATGAAACCAAAGCTCTCCCCCCCACTAGAAAATAATTTGGAATTGGGCAATGATGTGGAGGGCATGGGAATAGGGATGCTAGGTATACTAATAGATGGAAAGGATTACATAGTCAATGTCCCCTAGATCGAGGGACCAATATGGAATGGTATGGACGATGTAGGTACAATGAAGGCTAAGGGATGGTAACATGGACATCATTGGGATGCCCCCGTGGGGATTTCGCCCTGTCCCACTTAAGGATGGGCTCATAGACTTGGCTACACTAGACGAAAAACTCATTCTTGACATGGTGGGAGAATGGTTGAAAAAAGAAAGTGCACTAAAAATTTCCCTCACTTGGACAAGTAGAGGTGTGTATGTTTCAGTCAAAAGAGGATTAAAATTTTGTGGAGGACATTCATTTACCACTTCTACCTCAACTAAACCAGTCTCTTCGAACCAAATTTCAAGCACTTCAAAGTCTTTGACAATCATCTCATGCCACTTAATAGTTGGTTCTTCCTCTGTAATGGGTTCAAGTCCTTGTAGTCGATTGTACCAGCACAATAATTCAACCACGGTGAATATACTATGTTAAAATCCAAACACAATTCAGCCTAAGGCTGACCTAGACTCGGACTCAAAGAGAACACCCCTAATTAAAACCAGGATAACAGTAAGAGAACCAATGGTCTTAGAGACCTTCTAAAAACCAACTCTATGGGGTAGATGAATTCCCCACAAGATTGGATAGAGAAGGTATGAGGAGCAGTTACAATGATATATGCAAAGTATCCCTGACCGGTGCAAGTACCCTTTATTAAGGCAGGCACCATCCAGGGGAATTGAGACTGTGAACGAATGTCTGCCCCTGGTACTACAAGAATGTACCACCTACAATTACCTCTATGGTTACTTAGGAAAGTTCATTAAGTTTACCACCTTACAATCAATGATCAGGCGAATAGTTGTAGGTCTGACTGCACGTAAGGTCATGTTAACTAATCCCAAAGCTCCGAAGGTATTAACCAATGAAACCCCTATATACATAGAAATCAAATTAGTATTACAAACAACAAAACAAGTAGAGAGAAGTAATCTCATTACTTTCCTTGATGTGACCTCATGATTAACTCATGTGTTAGAGGAGTCTCCCGATACGTTGGTTTCAATAATAGATTTTAGCACTCTTTAATGGCTCCTAAGTTTTTTTGTATCCTTGGAGAGATTACTCTCTAATCCTATTCCAATGCCCTAAGCCTAGATATTGTTGGTTCACTATAAAATAAAAGTGTCTAATGAATTTTAGATTACACACTTTCTTTTTAAGGTTGTTGCTTAAGTCCAAGGGTAGTGGATGGAACTTTTGTGATGTTTGGAATCTTTACCCAACCAAACAATGCAAGCATGATAATGAAAATTTTTCACGTCAATGAAATATAGATATGGGAGGGGAAGATATTTTCCTTTTTATTTGCAAATTTAAAAGTGACCTCACACACACTAAGCAACCAACAATCGCTTCATATCTAAAACCAAACAATGCTCCTAATGCATTTTGTTTACTAGTGCTTAAAAGAAAATCAAGCATGCAAAACGTCTTTAGTCATTTTTGGTATATTTTTTTTAAATCAAAATGCACAAGTTTATGATCTAAGAAAGAAATACAAATGACAACATGAAAAAAACCCGCAGGAAAAAAGAAGAAAATGGGTTGTAGGAAATTGGAAGTGAGGCTGGATTATCTCACTCCAATGTCACTAGCAATATCTCACCTAAAAATCACCTAGGAGGGTTGATCTTGTGATGAAAAAAGGTCACTCCGGGACCAACAATGCCACCAATGAAAAAGACCACTGGATCTCTTCATATCTATTGGGTTCTTAGTGTTGGAGATACTAAACACTCACCTAGATAATTTGTTTACTAAGGTTGATAGTCCAATGTTTAGAGTCTTTTCTTAGATGACAATATTCTCTCTAGAGAATATTCCCCTATAATATAGGGAAATCCTCTTCAACTCAAAGTCAATTACACTCAGTTATACTAGTGGAAGTCACTCATGGATGGAAACCTCAGTTTTATGAGGAGTAGTTGCATGTGTTTCTCTCACTTCCACACGTGTGACTCAATTAACTGATGATTGTATGTCTAAGTTAACTAGGAATAGGTGGGAGTTCACTCCGGTGTTTGTCAATGAGTGTATAGATATATATAGATCACTACTATGGTGCATTAGTCACTCATGTAGCCTATATCTATTGTAAATTATTCACTCTTTGAGTGTGGAATACAAATAATATAAATTTTTTTATTCTTTTCTCCATTTTTTGTCCCCTCTATTCATCCACCATTGCAAGTTGTGTATGCTTCATTGTTAGCTAGATATTTTGTGCAGGTATCTCAATAAATATACACTCAACACAACTTCCCTGGAATTCTCAAAAATAAATAGAACCTATCCGAGAAATGGAAATCAAATCACACAATACATTCAAGCAACTTTTGACAGCAAAGTATGTGACAACAAACACTTAAAATAGAGACAATACCATATCCACAAAGACCACTGCAAACCCTTCTTATCAGAGGACAGACATAACCTCAAAGTTCTAGGTTTTACATTGCAAATTTGTAGTTTTTACAGAGCCTCACCCGACACAGGCTTGTCAACAACTGAGGGGCGTCACGAGACGCCTATGATTCAACAAGTGAGGGCATGAATTTTTTTTATTTTTTGAGGAAGATGGATCTTTTTCAGATCTCTCAGATCTATTGGATATATTTTCTGGAATGATCAATGGAATAAAATCGACATTAAATCGCAATCAATAGAGGGAATAATTGGCAAAGAGACTCAAAACTAGAGAAGAATTATTCCCTGGTATGCTCTCCAAATCTATTATAGCCTTAACAGAATTGGGTGTGGTCTTCGTAGAGACATTAGAGTGGAATAATATAACATTAATTCCAATTTCCTATAGCCCCTTTTCTTTCTTTCTTTTTTTGGTTTTTCCTATTTCATTCATATTATTGTTTGGATCAAGAATATTTTGAATTACAATTGGAAAAATAACAAAAAAGAAAAAAAATTGTTGCATGCTTGACTAGTTTTGAAGCATCAATGAAAGAGTGCATTAGGATTATTTTTTGGCTTCAGATATGAATTATTTTTTTATTTCTTGGTGTGTGAAAGGTTTTACTTTCAAAATTTGCAAAGAAAAAGAAAAAGTCGATTTCCCTCCCATAGCTAGATTTCATCGAATTGAAATATTTTGCATTGGAATATTTGCATTTCTTTGTTGGGTCAAGAGTCACAACATCACCAAAAGTTTCATCTGCTTCCCTTGGACTTAAGAAACATCCATTAAAAAAAAACTATGTAATCTAAAATTCCTTAGAATTTTTTTTCTTATAGTTAACCAACATTAGATAGGCTCAGGGCCTTAGATTAGGATTGGAGAGTAAAATCCCCAAGGGCACAAAAACTAAACTTAGGAGTCATTAAATATTGATAAATACATTCTGTAAGGTAGCTAGAGAGGTAGTTGGGGGGGGGCAGAGGGCCCATAGTGATAATAGTGGAGGCCATTCAATGTAAGGTGGACTAGGTCCACTATATTATTAAAGGTCCACTATGGTAGTTGGATGTAATAAATGTGAGAAGGCTCTCGAGAAGGTTCCTAGGAGATAGAGAGAGTTATATAAATAAGTGTAATCAATGTAATGAAGCATAGTGAAGAATATTGTCATTGTAACAAGCAAGTGTTGCTTGAGGAGTGCATTCCTTCCTTAAGGAATAATATATGGTGTTACCCTACCTCAAGGGTTTTGGATATTTCTTGTGTTCATTGTTATGGTGAATGGTTTATGGTTTATTATTGGTTATTTCTAAAGTATATTTATAGATCTGGTATAGGTACTTAACAATTGGTATCGGAGAAATTTCCTTGGCCAAAGAAGGGAAGGCTTTTTTTCTCTTTTTGCAGAATTTGTTCTAGGGAAGAAAAAGAGGGCAGGACACTTCAGGTTCATATATGAAGCTTTACGAGCTGGATTTGGAAAAAAAATATTGGTTATTTGAATTCCTCTCAGAAAAATACCCAATTTCAAAAAACAAACCAGCCAAAATGGATTTCGGGAAGTAAATTTATGAGAATTTTAAATTCAACAGTTTTTCAGGGTTTTTCCGAAAAAAACCATGATTTTCTGTCATAACTTATTGTTATGTTTTTGGGGGTTTTTCATAGCAATATGTATTTTATAGGGAAATGTGATGGCCCTAGTATTGAGTCATTCATTAAAGAAATAAAATCATCATGGGAAGAGAATTGACCCCATTGGGTAGATCTCAAATTGCAAGGTGATGCTGCCATTTGGTGGAAATCGCTTGATTATAAGGAGATGATGACACTCTCCAATGGAGAATTTGAAAAAATATTGTTAGACAAGTGGTATCATGGAAAAAATAAGGATACAGAGAGAACCAAGAGTTTATTTTCATGTGACAAATCTATATTACAAGTTCATGGTTGTATTCATAAAAAAAATATCATTGTTTCTATTAACCCTAGTTGCATGCATAATTTTATCAATGTTCAGTTGGTTAATAGATTGCAAGTTCCAATAAAGAATATCCAAACACACAGGTTGAGGGTGAAAATGTTCAAATATTTAAAGATTTGAATATTACCATGGATAAATATGTGTTGCATTCATATTTTTATACTATGGATATAGATGAAGTGGATATTATTTTGGGATATCCTTGGATAGAGTTAGTGGGTACCATTAATATTAATGTGAAAAATAAGTTTTTGAAGTTGTGGTACAAGAAAAAGAAAATCACATTGCAGGATGTGTCTCTGAGTAAGAAAGATGGGTCCATGGAAGCTAGCAAATAATTTATTGCCGAGTCTGATGTTGAATCAGAGGAAGAGTCTACAAAAGGAGATGAAACAAAACTACAAGAAGGACATAATTAGGAAGCTAAGGAGGTCATTGACTCAAAGGCACAAAGTGTTGCATATTTGAAGAAAAAAAAAAACAAATTCCTATAGTTGTTGTATATCGCCATCCACATCATATAGAGACAAAACAGTCATCGAGGCAAAGGCGTTTGCATCAACACATTTATGCACCAACAGGGCACTAGAGAGGAAACCGATCAAGAGGTGCATGGAGGACTACCAATAGTATGGGAAGAGCTCAGGATACAAAAACAATCCCATGGAAACCCCGACATGATGTAGAGAAAAATCAGGGTGGAAAGGAAACAATTGGACATCATGTTCGTCTTCCATTAGGATGGATGGATGGTCATACTTGGTACCAGTTGGCTACATTTCTTAGACGGTCATATTGTATGGTTTATTCTCATGTTTAGAGGATGAAACATGTGAAAGGGGATGGAATGTAGTATACCTAGGGATGTACCCAATGGGAATGTGGTTATGTATTACTAGTGGAAGTCATTTAATATATGAGAACGTGGTCATTCAATGTAAGGTGAACTAGGTCCACTATATTAATAAAGGTCCACTATGGTATTTGGATGTAATAAATGTGAGAAGGCTATCTAGGAGGTTCCTAGGAGATAGAGAGAGTTATATAAAGAAGTGTAAGCAATGTAATGAAGCATAGTGAAGAATATTGTCATTGTACATGAACATGTTGCTTGAGGAGTGCATTCCTTCCTTAAGGAATAATATATGGTGTTACCCTAACTCAAGGGTTTTGGATATTTCTTGTGTTCATTGTTATGGTGAAAGGTTTATGGTTTATTCTGGATTTTTTCTGAAGTATATTTGCAGATCTGGTATAGGTACTTAACAAATTCTTACAACTAGTGTTTCAATATCCTCCTATAACACACTAGGAGTTAAGCACGAGGTCGCATCAGGGAAAGTAGGGAGATTACCCCTCTCTCCTTATTTTGGTGTTTGTAGTACCACTTCGATTGCTACGTATACGGGGGTTTCATTGGTGTCTCACCTTCAAAGCTTCGAGCTTAGTTATGCTACCCTTATGTATGGTCAAACCTACAATTTTTAGCCCAATTATTGATTGTGAGTTGGTAATATTAGTGACCTTTCCTAGGTAGCCACAGAGGTGACTGCAAGTGGATTGTTCTTGTAGTACATGGGGAAGACGTTCGTTCACAGTCTCAATTCCCCCAAAGGGTGCCCTCCTTAATAAAGGGTACTTTCACTAGTTAGGGTTGTTTCATGTAGATCATCATAATTTCTCCTCATACCTTTGTTATCCAATCTTGTGGGGACTTCATCTCCCCCATAGGATTGGTTTTCAGAAATCCCCTTAGCCATTTGGTTTTATTGTTGTTAGCCTAGATTTGATTAGGGGTGTGCTTTTTTAGTCTAAGTCTAGGTCGGCCTTAGTTTGAATTGTGTTTGGATTTTCACATATTATATTCGTCATGGTTGAATTATTGCACTGGTCCCGTCGACTACAAGGAATTCACTGGGGATTCACCCTATTGACCAATATCTTATCACATTCATTCATAAAGGGGGTTTTTAATTGTGAAAAATAAGGTCAATATATTATATGTATTGGGGGGGGATGTGCGTTCTTAAGGGGATTATAGGTATTGGGGGGTATAAAAAGGGGCATCAAGTTAAAATAGGGATTTATTTTACTGGAAGTATGTATTGAGAGGGGATTTCAATAAAAGGATTTTGGGAGGTATTTATAAATATCTAGTGAAATTAGGGATATTCTTTAATATCCCACAAATGAAAGAGGTAGTTCATTGAGTGAATACCCCATGGAGGACTTGAGCCAATCATGGAGGTGAAACCACCTCTAAAGTGGCACGAGATAGGTGACAAAGAATTCAAAGGACCCAAACTTTAGTTTCATGAAACTGGTTTCGTCGAGGTGGAAGTTTTAGACGAACGTCCTCCACAAAATTGTAATCCTCCTTCCAATGAGCCAAACGAACCTCTACTTGTCCAAGTAAAGGAAATAATTAGTACACCTTTTTCTTTGTTCATTGATCCTCCCACCATGTTAGGAACGAGTGTTTCATCTAGTGTAGCTGAGACTAGGAGCCCATCATCAAGTAGGATTGGGGGAAATCCCCTCACAAGAAACCCCTTGATGTCCTTGTTACCACCCCTTAGATCCATTCTACCTACACCATCCATTCCATATTATACATCCCCCTCAATCTAGGGGACATCAGTTGTGTCATCCTTCCCATCCGTTAGTATACCTAGTGTCCCTACACCCATCCCATCCACATAGATTCCTACTTCTAGATCTTTTTCCAGTGGGGGCGAACTTTGGTTTCAACATGGGAGGTGGAAATCCTTCCACCTATGTCAATCATATGAGCTGGATGACATCATCTGGTGTGGGTGTACCTTTTGGGTGGAATTTTTCTAGTGGTTTTGGGGTTGTCCCTAGTCTGGATGGGGTAGTAGTACTTTAGGAGGTTTTAATTTTCCATGGGTTAGCACACCCTTCCCTGGGGGCACACCCCTTGGGGGGAAGTTTTCACCATGGGGATGTTTTCCCTTTGTTAATAGACCCAGTTTTGTGGGTTTCTTCCCTGGAACTAAATTTGGGAATATTTTTTCTGGAGGGTTCACATTCCCCCCTAGAGGCAACCCCCTTGGGGGAATGTTCGGTTTTGGGAGCATAAATACTCCTAGAATTTCCCCCATTATTGGAGGAACTCACTCTCCAACAATTACTCATCCTTCCAACAGTACAAATATAGGGGGACCGAAAGGTCCATCCGGGACAACAAAGACTTTACCTCCCTTCCAATATTCATTCACACCATTTCCTTTCCATGCAACATCAGAATTACCTGAGTTATCACATTTGATGAATGACCCTATTTCCCACGACCCTTCATGGTCAGGAATGCATGAAAAACCACCTTTAAATATCCCAAAGTTAGATGGTAAGTTGGGAGAGGAACCCTTCACACACACCATGAATTACCATTTATGGTATTCATCCAACTCGATGATGGATGATAGTGTGAGGTTACGTCTTTTCCAATGATCCCTAATTGGATTTTCCGCAAAATGGTACATTGAATTAAAATGTGTTTCTTTCAAAATCTTCAATGACCTAGAAATGGAATTCTTAATGCATCATTAATTTCCCATATGGTATGAGATTGGAACTGAGCCCTTGACTTCACTACATCAGGATAATTCCACTCACATTTCCTATCATATACATGAGTGGAGATGGAGACGTAGGATGATTAAGACTCAGATTCTCGAAAAAATCCTCATTGAGTGGTTCACAAATTCCCTCCTACCACCCATTTCCAAATATGTAGCTATGGTCAGGGTGAACACCAAGGAGTATGACAATTTTCATTCCCAACATTTTGACTTGACTTATTCACAATCGAGTACAATTTATGATATCATCCCAAATGCTCCTCGACTATTGATTGATCCCAAGAATCCAAACCTAGGACCCCATGTCAATGGTGTGGCTATTTCTGTTTCACATGCCTCTTGTTACTGGACAAATCGGTAAGTGTTGACACAAACTAATATCCCTAACTTCAACAAAAAATTAGAACAAAACATGACAAAATACAAACTTCTCCTTAGATTTCCATTGTAATATATGCTGGTTCAATGAGGGATAAATGACATATCATTTAAATGTCATTTGATCCTTTCTAGTGTAGTCCTTGCTCCATATCAAGGTTTGCGGGATGTTGAACTTGTTGAGAAACACAAACCAACAAAGAGAGAGAAATGATATATATATTCCAATGAAAACCTATGCATAAGATCAAGGAGTTATGCAATAAAAATGGAGACACTTTTATAGGGAAGAAATGTATGACTACATTATATTGGTGAAAGTGAAGAATACAACCTATGCCTTGATTTTGCAAGGCCCCTTCTAATGGCATCTTTGCCTCAACACACACACCTTTTCTCCAATGCTTTTGATGAAAAGTATACACATCCTGACTTGGAAAGCTAAAGAAAAGCTATCACAAGCACAATCTTCAACAAAAATATTCATACATATCCATCCTCCCTTTTCCCATAAGATATCCCTCCTTATATAGAGTGATGAGGGATGGATGAATAGATTAGGAAGATCCCACTAAATCAGAGAAGCGAGTGATATCCAAACCGATCAGAGGCCACCTCATCCTTTCAAATATTCCATTCTAGTGTTGGATCATGTTGTCATTAATGCCAATGGTTTGATTGATTGATGTCAAAGGATTGATGTAAAGTGATTGATTGATGTCAAGTAATGATTGATTTATTGTTGTGACTGGATAGATGTCAAATGGAATCATGCATAGATGAATATGGATCAATGAGTTGTCATTGATACGATGGATTTTTAGATTGATGAATCATTATAGTCTTATCATGGTTGATAAGGTGCATAAATGGATGAACTCCAAAGTGGTCCCAAAAGGTCAAAGAAGTCAAAGACCTTGCAAAGGAGAAATTATAATTTAAATGATAAAGTCAAGTGACAAAGTCAAGAAGGATTATTTAAATAATAAAATGAAGAGACAAAATCAAAAAAAATTATTTAAATGATAAAGTGAGGTGACAAAGTCAAGGAGGAATATTTAAATGATAAAGTAATGGAGAACTCTCTATTTATGGAAAGTGGTTAACCCTAAAACGAGGAAAACAAGTTAAGTGACCTAGAAGTGGGTTAAGTGACCTAGACGATGAAGAGTATAAATAAGAGGCAAGGGTCTCTTGTGAATTAAAACATTTTTGGAGGATCTTCGTGTAGATCTTGTGTGTGTCTCTTAAGCATGAATTGAAGATATATTATGAGAGAGAGTGTGTGAGGATGATATCATGGATGCATCAAAGTTTTGGAAATGTCTAAGATCATAACGACAAAAGTCTTGGAGGTTTAGAAACCCTATTTTTTGAGGTGTACACGGGCTACAGTGAGCCAGGGCATGTACATACGCGGGCTGTATGAAGACAGGGTACATACAGTGGATGAAATCATGGAGATTGATGGTTGAGTTGAGGACAGACTCTTGAAGATTGAAGCAGGTTCCAGATATGCACTCTATGGGCTCAGAGCTTCCATAGAAATTCTGGTATGGTTATATTATTGTCTTGATGGATACTATTGCTTGTTGTGTGGTGAATGCTTAAGGCATTCTTGGTATAACTATTATGATATGATTTGAATTGGTATCATAGAATTACATTAGAGTGATATCCCTTGTTCAAAATGGGAGACATTATTCAGAGGAAGATCAAAGGCATTCAGAAAGAGGGAGAAACCCCAAGGAGAGTTCAAGCAGGGGGAGCAGCCCCAAGGGGAGAATAACCCTTTTCCATTGATGTCAAAGGGGGAGAGATAATCACATTGATGTGATTGATGTTTATTGGTGGGGAGAGATATTCACTTGACTACTGATGTATAGCATGTCTTATCTACATGTTGACATCAATAATTGGTAATTGGTGTTGACATCAATGTTGGTATTGCCATCAATGCCAAAGGGGGAGTTATGCAATAAAAATGGAGACACTTTTATAGGGAATAAATATATTACTACATTATATTGGTGAAAGTGGAGAATACAACCTATGACTTGATGTTGCAAGGTCCCTTCCAATGGCCCTTTACCTCAACACACACACCTTTTCTCCAATTCTTTTGATGAAGAGTATACACATCCTGACTTGGAAAGCTAAAGCAAAGCTATCACAAGAACAATATTCAACAAAAATATTCATACATAGCTAGCCTCTCTTTTCCCATGAGAGATCCCTCCTTATATAGAGTAATGAGGGATAGATGAAGATATTAGGATGATCCCACTAAATCAAATAAGCGAGTGAGATCTAAAGAAATCAGATTCCACCTCATTCTTTCGAATATTCCATTCTAGAGCCTTCGAGACATTCACCTTTTTCCCTTGTTTGATCATTGCCACACCCTCAACATTAATAGCCTGGGACAACACTACAATCCATTGTGGTGCAACATGCGACGATTGGGGATCCTCTCACCCTTAACACTGGAAAGGTGTGATGATCTTCTTTGATAGGGTTTTTCAATAAGGAAAAGATGATTCCATTTCTCAAGGGAAAGTATTGTTTCTTCAATATCCTTCAGGGAATAGATAAATAGGCAATACACATATCATCAATGGTCATGGGGGTGACAAAAATAATGTGTAACAAAATTCCCCTAAAGCATGAAGTTGGAACGCATGACAGTTGAAATACTTTTTAGAATGTGTGTGTAGAGAACAAGGAGAACATCAGTTGGAAACCTGTCAACAAACATGCATTTGTATAATAACATACCATTTACTGAGGTATGAATTCCCATATTCATACTACAAGTGACCCTAAGCATAAGTGTTAAGTGAATCATGCCCAACAATCATACATTGTGGATCCATGTCATTATGATTCAACATAGCCACGAGAAATAAACTGTGGATCTATGCTATAAAGACTCCAATTTGGACATAGCCATGATAAATACACGGTGGATTTATGTGTCAGTAGATAGTTATGAATACTCCATTGCAACTTGGATCCATGTGACAGTATCCAGGGTCTTCATGTCCATCATCCAAAAGTACGAATCTATCGATGTGATTACAGATGTTGAAGTCGAACATGGTAGAAACCACTTGATTACTGGTCATTAATGGATACCATTAACAAGTGCGAGGGAAATCACCATTGATTTCAATGACCCCCCAAGGTACTCTAGTACAATCCAATGAATGTGAATTAATGAGATGAAGTAGAACACTCGATGGAATTTTCCAGTCAGGGGCCAATGATGTGAACCCACTTTCGAAAACGAGGAAACCTGCCATTGAGGCATGCATGCTCCAAGGTACTAAATGATTTCTAATTCAGATTCCTAGATAATGATTTGAATTTGATAGGAAAATACTTATCATAGAAGGGCCTTAATGTATCACTCATCAATGACATGAAACATGTAACAAATTTGAAGTAGATCAGAGTATAAAGTGATTCAGAACTGACTTAAGGAAGGCCAACATGGTAAGATTTTGAGGACTATATATGGCCGACTCAATAGAAGGCTTCTTTCGGTCGAAATTCACTTGAACATATGAATGACACGAAAATTATCTTGGCAGAATTGACTCAAGGAGGACCAATATACATACTTTCAGATGATCAAATGAGAGACAAATGGATTTCCCAACCCATATACAACAATGAAAAGGGATGTCATGTTCAAGAGTGACTTACTACCACTAACACATATACAGATACACATTTCTTTCCCAATTCCCCCCCACCATTTATGGCAAGTACCTCTTTATTTTTATACAATCTTGAGGAGGATAACATATGCTTGAAAAATCTCATCCTTCGGATGAGTCCCTCGGAGTATTTTTAACAAACCCTACGAAGGAGTGGTTTGGTCCCATATGGGTCATTCGATGTTTGTTTTATGAGTCCAAAGAAAGAAAACTCAGAGGTTTTTCATATTTAGAGAGTCTGAAAAACATTTAAAGAAAACTCCAAAAAGTCTTTTTTTCGTAAAGTAGTCTCATGAGACCTAAAAAGAGATAATCTACCACTCAACAGACATTTTCTTCAAACACTTTAACGAGTGTGAAAAGAACAAGATCGCTCGACAATATTTTCATCTTTAGAGAGTCTAAAAAAAGATTAAAGGGAACTCTATGGGGTTCCTTTTTCATATAACCTTTACGAGTCTGAAAAAGTGATAAAAGTTTACTCGGTTACATTATCATTGATTTACGAGCATGATAAAGAACAAATACTAAGCTCAAGATTGTTTTCATTTTTATGCAATATTAAAACAAAACAAAACTATGCTTAGGATATATTTTATTTTTTACACAAGCTTTAAAACTAAACAAAACTACGCTTGGACCTGGTTTCATTTTTACACAAGATTGAACCAAAGGAAACTATGCTTGAGGTAGGTGGTTTCATTTTTACACAAGCTTGAACCAGATAAAACTATTCTTAAGGTAGGTTTCATTTTTACACAAGCTTGAAATAGAGAAAAATATGCTTGTGACTTCCCAACGCATTATCCAGTGATGGTTAGTACTTTTCCCCTTGCTTAAGAATCTAGTGACTTAAATTCAACATGAAGTCCAAAGGATTTAAGCATTGCCCCCCGAGATTTGTTTCATCCAAAAACATAGGCTGATGAAATGAAGCTTCAAATACTATATGGAACGAAGTACTTGACTCAATCGAAGCGGGGGGAAATCTGTTTCATTTTTTAGCGAGCTTCACACAGGAACAAGAAATATGCTCGAGACAGGATTTTTTATTTTTTAACGAGCTTGACACTGGAGAAGAACTATACTCATAACCTTTGTTTTTATTTTTTTAACGAGGTTTCCACAGGGACGCAAAAATGATCATCGTAGCTGGTTTCATTTTTTAACGAGATTGAAATCAGAAAACCTTTATCAAATATGGTTTCATTTTTTAATGATCTTGAAATTAGAAAACCATGCTCAAAGATGGTTTCAATTTTTAATGAGCCTGAAATCAGAAAACCATGCTTAAAACTCCTTTTCTTGATCATGACTTTCAAGAGGAAAATGCTCTCGAATGAAAACATGTCAAGGGACAAAACTCGGTCATGAATTCCAAGAGATCTTCACTTGACAGAAGGAACACACTTTCGAAGAAACACATGTCGAGGACCGTGAGAGGGGTAAGGAGGTCAGGATATAATAGCCCTATCGAAGAGATCACCATGTCAACTACCAGATCTAAGTCATAGGGGACTGAGATTACAATGAGAGGTTGATCTTCAGCAGTAGCTGAAGGCATGGGAGACAACGCCACATAATTGACCTGTGGCAGGGGCGAAAATGCCTGTGTATACAAACCATTTAGGGGGTTCATTGAGTTGATGGTCAAGTCAGGGCCAACAAACGAAAGTTGATCAATAGTCACAATTCTTCCATCGTGAGGGAAATATATCATGCAAAAAAGAGTGGAAACGATAGCTTTCATGGCATAGACATAATCCCTCCCACGGAGTAAATCGAAATCTAAGGGGTCTTTGACTACCATGACATAAATAAAGACATTTTTCCATCCCAAAGTTATGGGAAACTAAGGAAGGGTCCCTAAAGGTTGAATGGTTCTTCTGGTAAAATCTAATAGATTCTGTGTAATCGACACAAGATGAGGATAATCCAAAGCTTTCCAATCAATAGAGGAAAAAATACTAACAGATGCACCTTCATCTATCAGCGTCTGAGGAATGTCCTGACCATAAACCTGTACGGTAATATTGAAAGGAATGTGATAGGGAAGATGAGGTCCATTTAGTGCACCCCAATAAAAAAGGATAGCTTCAATACTTGGAGGGGGTTCCACAGGAGAAGGAAGAATGCCCACTAGGACAGTATATTATGTTTCAACAAGATAAATGCGTGCAGTATTGGGTTTAATCTTTAACAAGAGAGTAAGATGGAAACGTATCAACTAATTGGGTTTCACTCTTTAATGGGAGAGTGGGATCAACCAAGGATGGGATCAGATCAGCCACTTCGTCAACTAGTTCAACTAAGGACATGAGCAGTTTGACTACCTGATCAACCGAACCGACTGATGAAGGGACGGGATTGATCATGCCATCAACCACAGGTGGGTTGAGAGTAAGGTTGCGGTAAGCAGCCGAACATTGAGGCTGGAAAACTGTCATGTCTTCTAGTAATTTCGAGGCTTCGTCCATACGAGGGAAAAGGTGAGTTTGATGACTCCCTCTGCATAACATACATGGGAACTTGAATCTAGTTTTCTTCTTCCCAACAATATCCTGACTAGTTGATGGGAGGTCATCAACATGTTTTTTAGAGGTCAATGACATAGTTTGGCAAGGGCGTGAATACCATGTTTATATAACCTTTGATAGACCAGGGAAATCCTTAAGAATATGGCTATCCTTACAAAGCCTGCAAGGGTACTTGGGCTTACGACTTGTTTGGGTTATCTTGGCATCATCAACACTCCCAGCATGATTATCAGTAACTGGTTGTTTTCTAACATGTTTGGCAGTAGTTGGAGGTTTGGACCCTTGCTTATTTTTCTTCTTCTTAATATTCCTTTTCTTGTTTTTCTTATCCACCGAGTTACTATCTTTAGAGATTTCACTAGGCAAAGAAGATAAAATGGAAGAAGACCTTGCAAGTGAAGATGGAGAAGAATATCTTATTGGTGAAGAAGGAGAAGGATCAACATGAGGTTGATGATATTGGGGGGAAGAGCTTACAACTAAAGCACCAACTACATTCGGGATTACCTAAGTGGAAAAAAACCATACCGGTAATCCAATTGTGAGACCTGGAAGGCTCAAAGTAGCGATGTAAGGAGGACCAACGTTTCCGTAAGAAGGAAACATAAAAGGTTCCTCCGGAGCAGGGGTTTCCTCATTGGTCATTCCGGGAACTGAAATCATTAAAAACAAATCCAACCTAGAGTCTTCTAGGGAAAACAAACAACACACACTAAAAATCTAGGAAGCAAGCAAACAAACAAAAATTTCTCACAATGAACACACTAGTTGGTGATGAAATCCAACGTCGCGAGAACAATGTAAGAAGGGATTGAGATAGAGCGGGTGGAAAATTTATGGTGACGACCTGCTTAACGGACTTATGCCTTGGTTCAATATTCCACAAAATAAACTTGGAGTTACCCTCCAAGGATCCCGAGTGATTTTGGCCAACGTCGATTCCAGGTTTAGTGAAGACTTCCCCTTCATCGTCACCTCATGTATTACCCTAAAGAGAAAGGCCACTAAGGTTACCAAAAACAACAATGATGCCTGGGGAAATATTTGATAGTCTGATACATGCGCAAGGGAGGGTAACTGAGCCCGAAATTGACTTCAGAAGACTCGAACATGGTTGTTTTCTCAAGTGACCCCCAATAATACACGTAACCACTACACCAAGACCAACAAAGCAATCTTAGTAACTATGCTAGTCTCAATGCAACCTCGTGATTGACCCTTGTGCGAGAAGGGCTTCCCAGGACAAAATGTAATAAATGGATTTCACTGCTCCCTAACTCAATATTCTATGTTTTTTTACAGCTTTGGAAAGTTATCTTTCACACATATTCCAAATCCCTATAACTAATCTAATGTAGGTTTGCTACCATAAAATATAAAAATGTCTAATCAATTTTTATAAGAGATTTATTTTAAGGTTGTTGTTACTCAAGAGGAAAATGGTGTGGAATAAATGATGTTTTGACCGAATCTAAACAATGTGAAGAAATGAGAATGCAAATATTTCACTTGAATGAAATATATATTACGAGAAGGAGAAAACGTGTATTATTCCCAAATGCACAATGTCCCAAATTTTATTAAACTCATCAATATCAAGATCTTAAAGAAATTAGCTAAAGAGACTGTACACCAATACATGATTCTTAACCCCCCCCCTCCAGCCATGAAGGGGAATTGTTTTTATGAATTCAATACGAAAAATGCCAAAAACATGCAATTTCTCTACTTCAAATGGAAATATTCCCCCAATCTAATGAAAAGCAAGAAATTAACATTTTTTGTTTCAAAGATAGCTAAAAGAAATAGCAAATCTCTTTAAAAACAAAGTAACCCAAATCAATTTTCTCTTTTAACACAAACTTTTCAATAAAATAAAAAGAAGTTCTTTCACTAAATAATTCTAAAGAAATACAATCCTTTGTAACTGAAAGACACTCAAAGAAAGAGATCAAATCTTTCAAAATCAAACAAGATAAAACAAAGAAAAGAAAGCTAAAACTAGATTCAAATATTGTCAAGAAGACTATAATCAAACTATAATCAAACCCAAAAATCACCCCAAAACCATATATAAGATCTGGGTAAAGAGAAAGATTGCCAATCAAAAACTTTCTTCAAAAATCGTTGAAGGATTTAGAAAGACACAATGTGATATTTTGGTATCGTTGCAAGAAGTAGAAGGACACAGTGTGGCGACGTCGCACTTTTTCTCACAGTAGGGTTGCGACGATGACTAAAACTTGAGAAAAAATGAAAAGAGGACAGGTTTTTTCAATGAAGCTTCAAGATCTGGGAATCAACTTGGAACACCCAGTGACTCAGAAAATGAAAAATCAACAAAAGTAGGAAAGCCAAAAGAAAAAATAGGCAAAGACCAAAAGAGGACGTTCCCCAATATGGTCACCAATTTTGTTACTGAACAAATCGGTATGTGCTGACATGAACTAATCTCCCTATCTTCAACAAGAAATTAGAACAAAACATGTCAGAATACAAACTTCTCCTTAGATTTCCATTGTAATGTATGCTAGTTCAATGAGGAATAAATGACATATTGTTTAAATGTCATTTGATCCTTCATAGTGTTGTCCTTGCTCCATCTCAAGGTCTGTGGGATGTTGAACCTATTGAGAAACACAAACCAACAAAGAGAGAGAAACAATATATATTCCAATGAAAACCTATGCATAAGATCAAGGAGTTATGCAATAAAAATGGAGACACTTTTATAGGGAAGAAATGTATTACTGCATTATATTTATGAAAGTGGAGAATACAACCTATGCCTTGATGTTGCAAGGTCCCTTCCATTGGCCCTTTTCCTCAACACACACATTTTCTCCAATGCTTTTGATGAAGACTATCACAACCTAACTTGGAAAGATAAAGAAAATCTATCACAAGCACAATCTTTAGCAGAATTCTTCATACATAAGTCATCCTCCCTTTTCCCATGAGATATCCCTCCTTATATAGAGTGAATATGGATGGATGAAGAGATTAGGATGATCCCACTAAATCAGAGAAGCGATTGAGATCCAAACCAATCGGAGGCCACGTCATCCTTTCGAA
This sequence comes from Picea sitchensis, assembly GCA_010110895.2. NCBI lineage: Eukaryota > Viridiplantae > Streptophyta > Pinopsida > Pinales > Pinaceae > Picea > Picea sitchensis. The sequence continues at coordinate 175,158 of SNQJ01S0019760.1, forward strand.
GATTTGATTCTAGAACCTTCCAGAAATTAACCTTTTTCCCTTGTTTGAGCATTGTTGCACCCTCAACATTAGCAACTTGTAATGACATCGCAGGTCACTATGGTGTAGCATGTGAATATTGGGGATCGTCGCACCCTTAACTCTAACAAGGTGTGAATATATTATTTGATAGGGTTTTTCAATAAGGAAAAGATAATTCCATTTATCAAGGGAAATTATTTTTTCTTCAATAGTTGTTGGCATAGGGGTAGTTCTAGGATTCAATGCTTCAACAACGCATCAAAAAAACCCTAACTATCGGCCCTTTCGACAACACTTGCGAAGAAGGTTCTCACTCGAGGTAGAGGCAGGGACAGTTGCAGGACTCAAGTGTCTACAACCTAGCTGTGACACAGATTTGTGATTACAATACTTAACAAAGCACTTAGCAATTAACATTCATTAGCATTTATCCCTTATTCACATCGCAGGTAAAACCCTAATTACAGAGCATTGCATTATTCAACAAGATCTAACACATCTAAGCACTTAACACATAGAAATAGATCATATCTAACATTCATTCATATTTCTAAGAACTAATCTACTATATCAGATGCATCTAACATACAGAAAGATGATAGTACTAAGCATAAATCACATCATTCACACAAAGCAACCATAACACAGGATATACGTGGTTCACCCCTAGCATGGTGCTACATACACCAACTCTTCATCTTATTTATTATCTTCTTTCAATCTTCTCACATTCACAGATCCACAAGACAAAATCTGCACGAGATAGGAGATCTACATGTACCTCACCAGGTCCTCCTTCCCCGATCTTGGCACAACACAAATCCTCTTTATAATCACTTTCACTCATCTCTGCAAGTTCTCAACACACAACATGCACAAATCCTTTACAATCACATAGATCAACTAATTACATTTCTTTCACTTAGAATGATATCAACCTTAGCACCACCTACTTACATCACCTAGATTTATATTTATACATTACAAAAGGGTCCAAAGCATGGGTAAATCCATGGGCCAACATCCCATATGTGTTACATAAACCCTAAACCAAAAATGGCCAGAAAAAGGGGGCGAGATCCCATGATATCCACTTCGCCTGGCGCTCCATCTTCGAACGTCCTATTGAAGTCCTAAAATTGGTCAAACATGACCAACGTTTCCACAAAACCTGGTCGAGGGATAACAAACCCACAACACTCACCTGTGACTCATCCCGAGTCACTCTGATCTGGGTAAATCTGCCTCGAAGGCCTCCATCTTGGATCGAGCTTCTTCGACCTACTATTTCTCTAGAGCCTCCTACTCGGTGAACTTCTTAATGACCTTCTCAGTGACATGTCCTTCCAATCATTGTTTAACTAAGGTGAACACTTGTTCTAGCTATGCACCTTGTCCTTCAATCTCCTCAAAAAGTGTGCAAGATTCATCTTGCACTGGTTGGAGCCTCTGGGTCACTTCCATGACTTCACTCTAGATGGCATGGACCTATTTTTGAACCATGCGTTGTTCCTGTGACTTTTGTATCCTCTCGACCAGTGACAGTAGCTTCAATTGTGCTTGCACTGTTTCTTCTTGTTGCTTCGCTTCCTGAAGTTGTGAATCCAATGTCCTTAGTTCAGGGTCCTCTGCAAGGCACTCATAGGTCTGTACACTTTGACTGTTGAGTTACTTGCATTCCAAGGTAAATGCTTTGATTCTCTCAATTGTGCTCTGGGCATTTTCCTCCCTCTGATCTCGCACTTCCTGCAGAGTGCTTGGCACAACTTGTAGTTCCAGTTCTGCTATTCATGCTTGGAGTTGTTGAATGGATTCAACAAGCTTCCCCACTTACATCTCAGTGGCTTCTTCTTCCCTCTGTTCTAATCCTATCATAGAGCGAAGTGATCTGGTGATTTATTATTTAACTCCCATATGATCTATGATAAATTTTTCTTTCTCCTTCTAGATCTGTGCTCTATCCTCTGCAAACTTCACCTAGAGGTCATCTTTTTCTTGTTGGGAAACCCAATTTTTCTCTATGGATTCCTCTTTCGCTTGCTTCAGGGCCTCTGTGGTCTGTTCTGTTTCCTCCAGGACATGACAAAGGTGAGCTTCTTTCAAGTCTACTAATCTGCATAGATTGGCAGTCTCATCTCCCAACTCTGTTCCTTCTAATGGTGGTGTCACAGTAGACACTGCGCGGCTCGAATAAAGATCATGCGGTACTCCTTTAAGCTCTGCTTCTATCCTGTCAAACATTGTCTCATGTTTGGCTTCGCTTCACTGCAATATATCCTTCGAGTTGTCTGACACAACAACAATAATAAGGTCAATGTCATCCACTGTTAGCACAGTTTGAAATGGCAATTTATTGGCTTTTGACTTCTTTTGTGATGTAGGTTTCTTTAGGGAAACCTTTTTTTTCTTGGATGTATCTGTCTCTTTAAGGAGATCATTAGGCGATGTTACTTCACCTTGATTCTACTTGTCTTCTTTCCCTTCATCCTCTTCTTTTTCCACTTCGTCTGCTCCTCCTCCTTTAGGTGATTCTGATGCACTCTCTTCTGATGCGTTGTTCAATTCCTGTACATATTCCTTCTTTTTCCTCCTACTGCTGCGGGGTGCATCATATTCCTCTCGAGTGACTACAGGACTTTCGATGAGGTCGAGGTCGGACATTTATTCCTATTCTACTAGTACCAAGAATTTTGCAGGCCATTCTTTTGTTATTTCCTCCATATCTTCCTCAGTGAGTTTATAGTAACTCTACAACTCCTCATTGCTTTCATCTCTATGCGTAGTGATATATATGAAATGCTTATTTGTGCAGAACTTCAAAAATGGCCTAAACCGATGCAGTGTATTCGGTGTCATGCGAGGGAAGGATTCAATGGCCCTCTTCAACTGTAGATAATAGGTGTGGAACACCGTGTTTGATTACCATTGCTTCGCCATGTCTCTTGAATACCATAGTGTAGTGAACTTCATAGCTAGTGGTTCATATGGATCAATTTCAGGGAAGGTCGCTCCTTCCAGCATCTCCCAAGCAATGCAGGCGATGAGAATTAACATCCAATTGAAATGAAACTCATATCCATGATCCTGAGCTTCGCAGAAGTATTGCTCTAAATATTTGACGAGGTATCTCACCCAGTTCATTTGCATCCCCTCAACTGCAAGATACCAGATATATAAAATATGCAGAATGGAAATGAAATGCTAGAAATGGCAGAATAACAGTAAAATATTCAACATAATCTTCACAATACACAGAAATGATATACGAAATAGCAATAGAAATAGCACTTTGATTCAGATAGCAATGTTCACAGGCCTCTTCGAGGGGGCAACCTCCAGTCGAGAACCACTCTATTACAATAATCTCCAAGCTAGGGTTTTCATACCCTCAACCCTTATTTATACTAAATATGTCTATTAAGAGACGCATCTAGAGGAAGATCCTTCTAGAAGTGGAAGCTTCTATTAGGTCTTCTTACATCCGCCTTATTCTATTTTATTGAAAGGCCTTATTAATATTGACCTTTATTACATCCGAATACATTGATATACCTATGTGCAGGTTAGGACCTTAACATGTTCGCCCTCTTAAAAACAACCTTGTCCTCAAGGCTTGAGATGTGGAAACTGCTGCAGAATGGTAGCTGGTTCCCAAGTGGCATCTTCTGGAGTCATATCTTTCCAATGTACTAGAACTTCCTTGATGGTTCTCTGTCGCAGGAGACACTCACGCTGGTCCAAAACTTCTGGTTGTAGCCAAATGGATCCTTCTTCAGCTAACTCTGGAAGGTTGGTTTGAATTTGGCACCTGGTTCCAATCACCTTCTTCAAGCATGAAACATGAAAAACAGGATGTAGCTTCGAATGACTGGGCAGAGATAACTGATATGGAACTTGTCCCACACGCTTGAGAACTGTGTAAGGGCCATAAAATTTGGGTGCTAGCTTCTTACACTGCTCGACCTTGAGGGAAGTTTTCTTATATGGTTGTAGTCGCAGAAACACTTGATCCCCTTCTACAAATTGACATTCGGAGTGACCTTGATCTGCTTGTTGCTTCATTCTATTCTAGGCCATGACCAAGTTCTCTTTAAGGGTACAAAGGATATCCTCTCAGATTGTAAGTGTTTGGTCAACCGCTTGGACCTTCGAGGTACCCGGTAAGTATGAGAGAACTGAAGGTGGCTTATCTCCATACACAGCTTCAAAAGGAGTCATGCGAGTGGATGTATGGTATGTAGTGTTGTACCACCATTCAACGAGGGGTAACAATTGAGCCCAATGGTGTTGTTTTTCAGAGGCAAAGCACCTCAGATATGTTTCCAAACACTTGTTGATGACTTCCATTTGACCATCTGTCTGGGGATGATAAGCTGAGATGAGATGCAATTGTGTGCCTTGTAGCTTAAACAGTTCTTGCCAAAA
>SNQJ01S0019760.1:179613-219736 GCA_010110895.2 Picea sitchensis
GAGGAAGATCCTTCTAGAAGCAGAAGCTTCTATTAGGTCTTCTTACATCCGCCTTATTCTATTTTATTGAAAGGCCTTATTAATATTGACCTTTATTACATCCTAATACATTGATCTACCTATGTGCGGGTTAGGACCTTAACCATTTTCCTGCAAGGTCAACGACGAACCCCATGACCTGCGTTGGCCTATTCTTAATAATGAGATTACCAGTGATCAACTAGTAATCTAGGTGCACTACATCATTCTGGATGGAGGCTACCTTGTATCCCTACTTCCCTTTCTCTACATTACCATAGGTATCTTTCATTGTTCATGCTAGGGCATGATCTACAGCCTTCCCTAGGTAAAAGTCCTATGGTTCTTGTCCTTTCATGCTTAACTTGGTGATCCAGTGGATCAACGCCGGATCTATTATGATGCGCCTGTCCAACCATAGGTAACCTCCATGGAATCATGACAATAGGAGTTTAACGTAGGCGTTAACCTCTTGGTGTCTTCTGAAGTGTGGTAAATTCATCACATTGAGGATCGTGGACCTCGCGATGACCATGGTCCATGGTCCATGGCTGGGGGATTATCTTTGAATTCTTCCTCAATTCCTTGGTCAAGTACTTTTATGGTGCAATCATGCCATAGTTCTTGTGGTATCCCAAGTTATAGTCATTGATATTCAACATCAGAATCCTTTCCAATTGGAGTCCTACTACGTGTATCCCCTTTGCGAGGTATGTGGTGATCACTGTGTATTCTAAGTCCCTTAGGATGTTGTCATGACTAACCGCGCCAGCTAGAGGCAAGATGTAGTCGAGAAGGATTGATGGGATGGGCTTCGCATTCACCAAGTCATCACGATGCTTGATATGTTTCTCAGCAGTGGGTCAGCTAGACCAACGCTGTGTAGTCAACATGGATGCTTCCAATCCTCACGTTGATGAAGCTTGTACACCTGTGGACATCGAATTTTCATCCATGAGGTCTATTAAGATATCTTCAATGGACTTTTCTACTGTGCTAATGTTGTCTGACATGCACGATCGAGATCATATATCTCAGGTCGATGAGAAAACACTCAATGTAACAGAATGGGTGTCGAGCTCTCAATAAGCACTGCGTGAAAGAAACTAGTTCTTTGTGGGCTCAAATAATCATAATTGGAAAGAGTGTTATCTATGTAATGCTCGACGGGATAAATAGAGAACGTCATAACAAACTCTTCCAACAGACAGGAATGCCTCAATCAATGCAATTCCATTCGTTATGGCATGGTCCCAATGGTCCAATGGTGAACGTTCCGGCAATAACTACATTTCTATTCATTCTAGAGTGTCATTCTAAAGGTCTGGGTGCCTCCAATGGTCATATCACTTTGTCATGGTGAAGTTCTAGTCAGTGTTGTTCTACTATTCCGGCGAGGTTCAAGTTCTGCAAGTTTTTTGTCTTCTCTGGAACCTCCTACAATTTTTCTAGATTTTCTTTCTTCTTAATGATCTTCCGTGTTTTATTTCCTGTGATCTGAGTCACTGGATTCCTCTTTCCATTTTGATTCTTTCCTACTCTTAGCATAGTAACTTCTCACTACTGAGGATCCTTTACAAGATTTGAGGATAATACTTCTTTTCTTTTTGTTTCTGGAGTACGTGCTCTACCCTCCTACATGGATAAGTTCTTAAAGTCTTCATTCATTCTTTTAACTTTGAAAGCTAGGTCTCTAGTACTCAATTGCTTCGACTTGTCCTCTTGTTCTTCGATTAAGCGCGCTATTCTCCTAGCCATGAAATCCTTTAAGTATTTATTTTTTTGTTTTATATCTTCTTCTTCTTCTTTCCTTCAAATCTGATCTCTCTCAATCCAGGTCTTTCCGAACAAAAGTGAAAAAGGAGTGTTGTTCTCAGCAAACTTAATGACCTAAAATTATTCTTATGTCAATGCTCCATGAGCACTCATAAGTACATGTATAATTATTCCACATAGGGTTATCATATTTCCTTTAAACAATCCTATTCTCCCAGTGAAGGAACCATAGCAGGCTTTCCCAAAATTTTCCAAATTCTTTCTGTCATAATGTTCACTTATTTTTCTACATCCAATACACAGTCTATGTCAAAGTATCCTATTCTTGTTCCTATGCACTCTTTCTCTTTTAATATCTCTGATAAATTGATGTCTCTGTGATCATTCAGTGTTTCTTTCATCTTCAATAATATAGTCTCTAATTCTTTATGGTTCTTGAGCATATTATTAGTCTCTTGACCTTCCTCGTGGTCTTCTTGTCGCATGTTCATCTTTTCAAATTTAGCAATCATTCTAGTGAAATCTAAAAATTCATGTCTAGTAGCCTTACAACAAAGGAAAATAGGACCTTGACCAGGGCATTCCTTAGCAATATGTCATGGTCTTATACATTTATAACAAAGACTCAATCCTCTCTCTCTCTTGAACGATCCCCAACCTTTCCTGTACTATGCACTGGGATCATAGTGGTGGATCTGCAAAATATTATTTCTAGGATCCTGCATCCACTTGTTAGTCCAACAGTTCTTTCTATGCATAAGAATAACATATCTTTCACTAGTTCTATCAGATCTATTGATATCATATCTTCTTTCTTCTAGTTGTGCCCTAGTTTTTAGACTAGGACCAAATCTGTCAAACATACCTAGATCCATTCTTTTGAAACAAAAATTTCCACTTATCTTACCTTTATCATAGAAAAAAGATTTAAGATCTTACCTCTTTTATTCATATCGGGCTTCTTTTCTTCGCATAGAGCTTTGCAAGTCAAGTAGAGTATTGCACACCAGAACAACAGATCTATGCACAGATCTTTATTATTTTCTTTAGTTCCTAGCAATCACAGTTTCAAATCCTGGTAACGGAACCATTTGTTGGCATAGAGGCAGACCTAGGGTTCAGTGCTTCAACAATGCACCAACAAAACCCTAAGTATCGACCCTTTCGGAAATACCTGCGAAGCAGGTGAAGTCTCACGCGAGGTAGAGGTAGGGGGGGTTGAAGGACTCAAGTGTCTACAACCTAGCTAGGAAACATATATGTGATTACAATACTTAACATGGCACTTAGAAGTTAACATTCATTAGCATTTAACCCTTATTCACATCGCAGGTAAAACCCTAATTACAAAGAAGCACAGTATTCAGCAAATCTAACACATCCAAGAAATTAACACATAGAAATAGATCATATCTAGCATTCATTCATATTGCTAAGCACTAAGCTACTATATCAGATTCATATAACATACAAAAAGATGACAGCACTAAGCATAAATCACATCAATCACATAAAGCAACCATAACACAGGATATACGTGGTTCACCCCCAGCGTGGGACTATGTCCACCAACTCTTCATCTTCTTTATTATCTTCTTTCAATCTTCTCACATGCACAGAGCCACAAAACCAACTCTGCATAGGACAGAAGATCTGCATGTACCTCGCCAGATCCTCCTTCCCCGGGCTTGGCATAGCACAAAGCCTCTTTACAATCACTCGCACTAAACTCTTCAAGTTCTCAACACATAGTATGCACAATTCCTTTACAATCACATAGATCAACTACTTACATTGCTTTCACTTAGCATGATATCACCCTTAGCATCACCTGCTTACATCGCGTAGCTTTCTATTTATACATTACAAAAGGGGCCAAATCATGGGTAAACCCATGGGCTGACATCCCATACCCATTACATAAACCCTAAACCCAAAAAGGCCTACAAAAGGGGGTGATATCTCACGATATCCACTTCACCTTGTACTCTGTCTTCGACTAGCCTGTCGAAGTCCTAAAATTGGTCAAACATGACCAGTGTTTCCACAAAACTTGGTCGAGGGAAAACAATAGCCTTCAGGGAACAGATAAATAGGCAATACACATATTATCAATGGTCACAGGGGTGACGAAAATAATGTGTAACAATATTCAATGTAAGATTAAATATAACATATATCATTAAACATGAACACTATGAAAGGTGAAAATCAATGATTTATATTCATAAATAAAGAGAATTACATCAAAAAAATCATCATACCTTAGTAATGAAAGATGTATTCCTCCTAGTTCTATGTTCTCGATGCTCCTCCTTAGCCTCTTGAGCTTCTCTCTCTATTTTTCCAGCATAACCAGCCTCCAAACTCTTCTCCTTATCTCCTTGATTTTTCCTCTAATTATAGGATTTTAGAAGAGATTGGAGATATGCTTCATGACATGTAAATTAGGTGGATACAAGTCATGGATAGCTTGATAACATGTTAAATAAGAAATTACAAGTCATATATAGGCTTTATGACATGTGAAGTAAGCAATTGCAATCCATGCATAAGTTTCATGCTTAATTATGAGTTTTTGCCAACCCATTATGAACTTTTTCTCTATTATGAGATTTTTTCTCAAGTTCCATGCTCAATTATCATCTTTTTCCAATGAGCCATGAACTTTCTTTTTAATTATGGGTTTATTCTCAATCATGAAATGATTCTTATTTAATAATTATGAAATTGTCACAAAATAATTATTTCCTTGTGAAATAATTATGACAATTTTACTCAATTATGTAATTCTAACCTCATCACATCTAATAATATGCTTTCACAACCTATGGTGGAAAATACAAGTATAAAAAATGCCCCCTAATGCGTGAGGTCATAAGAGGAACCGATTTGTCAAAATACATTATGAAAATTCATGGTGACAAGTGGCATAAGGAAGGAGCTCGAAGATCAAGGAACCAGTGAGTACCTACAATCAAACATCAAGTATGAGAGCATATATATACCATCCCCTAGGTAGACATACTTAGACTCTGAATGAGAATGGATGCCAAAAATTACACTACAGATCCATGATATGAAATTCTAGATCATGGTCTCGAAAGAATACATAGTGGATCCATGTCATCAATAGGACCATAGCCACGAGATAAAACAATATCAATCCACGTCATGAACTCAATCATAGCCACCAAAAAATACAATGTGGATCTATGAAAAAACATATAGATATCAGGAAGACAACAAGCACTAAAGAGAGTGCCCCCAAAGTCTTCAAGTACTCTTATACAAGTGGCCCCAACCCAAGGTCTTCATCCCAAACCCCGATGGTATGAATCTACAACATGCGAATAGATGAGTCGATGCCAAACATGCTAGAAATTGTCTAACTACCATTCATTGACGTATACCATTAACATACACGAGGGGACCCATAGATGATGAATATGGACTCCAAGGTACCTAGTACAATATAATGAATGTGAATATATGAGATGGTGTCAACAATCATAGAATCAATCAATCAGGGGGAAATGATGTAAACCCATTGTCGATCATGAGGAGGCCTGCCACTAAGGACTGCAAGCTCCAAGGTGCTATTTGGTTTCTAGATACCTCTCCTACATAATGTGATAAATTTGATAGGAATATATACGTCGAAGGAGGAACTTGGTGTATCCCCCATCAGTTGACATGAAACATACAACGAGAGATGATATATTGAAGAGAGAGTATCACTAAGTACAACTGACACAGGGATGGTCAACTGAGAAATTCAAAAACACAGGAGATGGCCTACTTAGGCTTAAAATTCCCTTGAACATATAAAATTACACAATGGTGACTTAACAGCAAGACACAAGAGTTGGACAAATATAGTGCAACAACACATGAGGCATTGAAGCACTCTCCATCATGACTAGAAGAGTAACTAGTAGGAGGAGTATTTGTGACTCATATTACTGGGACAACTCCTAGGCAAGATAAAAGCCAACTATATGATGAGGACTCAAATAGGTACCATGTTCAAGGGTGACTTGACTAATGCTTCCATTTTTAGAATAGAACAATGGTGAAAAACCCCCACTCCTTTTTTTCTTTTCTTGTCTCCTTTGTGGTTTAATGATAACGAAGGAATGACACAAGTTTTCTCGGTCTCCTTCATTGTTTAACTAGCATGAAAGAGTTATGCAAGTATGCTTGGTATGTTCATTTTTCATGTCCTTTTATGAGTCCGAAAAAGAGATAAAAGTATACTCGACGAGAGAGAACGAGTGGCTTAACAACATGCTCCTATGTTCCAAGCACATATAACTAACCTAAGCAATGAGGAATGAAAAAGGTAATAGCAAGTGAGATCCACTCTTATCAATTGTTCTCTACCTAGGTAGATGGATGCAAAATAGAGGCCAAATAATGAAAGAGGAAAACAATTAAGGCTACTACATAAATGCAAGATAGATTTATGAATACAACAACACAACGATGAGAAGCATGACATGAGAAAAAAATGCATAGGCCACCATTGAGCAACATGATTTTTTTTTTGGGAACCCCCATGGGATATGGCCAGAATATAGATGAAGAGAGGAAAATGAGGCTCAATCTTCAAGTCACGTTGGGGATAAAGGAGGGATCATGGGCCTACGAAAAAATGCAACATGGGAACCGAATGGAGATTTGGGTGTTAACTAGGGATCCCATGAAGGGTAGGCACTACCAAACTTGTTACGACTTGCAAAAGGAGTGGCTAATGTCACAACCAACTAGATTCAAACCTAAGGCATAGTGCTAGCAGAATGGATGGTTAATAATTTAAGGTGGAAAATGCAGGGACAAACCTATCCCTATATGCTAGTTTAGGAACATGTACCTCAAGTTCAAAAAACAATTCCATATTCATAAGAACAAGTCCATATAATCCTGTCAACACATGTAAACTAGATTTCATGGTCAAAACACATAGAGGAATCTTATAAAGAAAATATTTTTGTATCTTTTGGATATGGTATAGGAAAAATAAAAAGCACTCACACCACACACCTATGTACAAGGCACTATGCATCCTGTCGAACTATGCAAAGTAGAGCCCATGGTTAGGTTCAGTCCAAGGATCATTTTCATAATTGATGAACAAATGAGATAATGTTGGCATCATATGGCTTACCATGTCAAGGCCATGCCACATATGAAAGAATTTTTGCATATGAAGATACCCATTGCGAGTAGTCTTGCAAGATAGGGAAGCTCCATGATGGGCTTCATCAAGACATGAAGTACGAAACATGAATCTTCGATGGAAGGGGAAGCAGAGAATTCACTAGCAAGTTTAGAAAAAGATAATTGAGGAGGAAATGGGAAAAGACTAGGCAGTCTACTAGATTCCCCAACAAATACCCCCAATCTTGAATCGAGACTCATCATGTCAAATCTTGTTGGTTCTAAATCAAGGAGGATAGATTCTTGATGATGCTTATATTCCTTGGGATTGTCTATGGAACCCATGACTTCCATGATGGATTTATATTAAGGAAACTCAATATCTAGCAAATGGTGTGAACACATAGAGTCAACAACTCATGTGGGAGATAAGGAAGATCCATAATATTCGACCTCCTTGGGAAGAAGTACCACCCAAGGATAAACAAACACAATGTATCCACTCATAAATGAATAAATGATATTAATAGGAGAAATGGTTGCGGTATGAGATGGTGGGGGAAGGGTAAAAAGTCCCATAAGCAAAGGATATTTGAGCATCCCCACACCAACATTCATATAATACTATGTGGTATCACCGACAAAGGGTACATTAGACCCCGTATTGAATCCAAGGTTTGGGGTATATTCAAATATTCACCAATACCAAGAGGGAGGGTGAATTAGTATTGAGAACTTTTTACCAATTTTAATCACAACATGTAAACATTAACTTATCAACATTTCCATTCAACAATGCACAACATCAAACATAGTACACAAAATAGTTTTACGTGCAAACCCAAATGGGAGAAAACCACAAAAAACTTTTAATATATATCATTTCATACACAGGAAGCACCAACTTCAGACGTTTACCAACACCCACTGGAAGGAGGCACCAACCCCCTAATTTACAAGCACCAACATGAAGGAAGCTCCAACTCCTCGATTTACCAACACTGACTAGAAGGAGGAACCAACCACCTGGCTTTATGAGCACCAAATCAAAGGAAGTTGCAACTCCCCTGCACGCACTGACTTGTTGACTGAAGACACCAATATTACCGTGCACCACCAAACCACCCTTGTTTCTTATGAACCAACCTAAAGGAAACCTCGATCTCCTACCTTACACCACCCTTCCACCCTTGTTTCAAAATTATTCTCACAATATGGTTTGGTCCAATATCAACTCTAGGTCCTCAACCAATCTACTCCAAATCCTTCACACAAATATGCACCAAATGATGATGTTAAGTGTTATAAGAAAAATATATCCATTGGGACAGATCCGACCTATCCAACTGTGAAGCTGGTTACAACCTCTTTAATAGCTCAGAACAAGGCAGTGGCTACCCGCACCTCAGATGGTCCTTCTCCTAAGGTGGTAATGAAGGAGGAAAATGAGAGGTGAAATACTTACAAGAAGTCTTTCTCATGACCACCCACCCTGGGTATTGTCCTCCCTTAGCTTCTTGGATGGCCAAAATGGCCTGGGGGGTGAAAATTATGGAAAATAGGATGAAAATAATCTCTCTTATTTTTAGAACAATTAACTAAACGTTGGAAAATGGCCCAAAATGGGTTCCTGGGATAAACCGAGGTCCTGGAAAATTAACCAATGGATGCCTCAAGTGAAAGAGTGAAAACAAAGGGTGAAACGTGAGCTTAAAAGCTACAGACAAGTCCCTTTAGGTGGCTATCAATTGTGAAAAACAAGTTGTTCGAAGATTTTACGACAGGGAAACAAGCCCAAAATGGCTTGATGCCCCCCAGGGTGACCACGAAAGTGATTCCAAAAGATTGTCAAATCAAAAAGGGGGTTGTAAAAGGATATGCACAACCTTTTTACAAGTTGTTACAGCTATGTTTTGGATAGTATTTACAACTTCAATTTTCGGTTTGTGGATGAAGGGTAGATTGACAAAAGGTTTGACTTTAAATGTATTTTATTGGTGAATTTTAGTTATTAACACATGCCTTGGCCACCACACTATTTTGAAGGTTACCTTGATCAGGAAAACACATACCAGAACTGTTCCAACCAGTATAAGAAGAGTAGTCTTAACAAACCATGGTGGTTAGGTTGAAGAGTGCCCCATGTAGTTCAGAGAAGCATGGATTAACCACTTCTCATCACTAGCGATTTCGGGCTCTTAAATCTGCTTGGATGGAAGAAGGATACCTATGAAAAGGAAGAGACCCAAGACCCCCCTAAAGGGAGTTTTATTTGAGCTTACCTAAGAAGAGTAGTATTCCAACCAAGCTAAGTTATTCAACTCCTTGATTGTGTGGTACCAAGGAAAGACCACTCAATTTATACTAACTAGACAACTTCTGAGGGGCTCCTGATGAAGACTCCCTGGATTTGACTCTTAGTATCCTATAAAGTTTCACCATCCATGTGGCAAGGTCACATCTTTCTTTCACAAGCGTGCCTCCTGGTCATTGAATTTGAAATCTATATAAACATTTATACAAAAAACAAGTAAATAGGTATGTGACATATATGTCACGGCTAACTAATATGTATATGTATGTAGCTAAATAATATAGGTTTTGTTTTGAGTGTATGGGGCGGACCCCTACTTTGTTTTCAAGTGTTTTGCAGTTTTTTGAGTGTATTTAGCTTGATGATTTTTGCATGGCCCCTTTAGGGCAAGCCACCTGTAGATTAGTAAATGAAAATTTATACAATGAAAAGATGAAAAAATCAACTAATTTACAAGTAAACAATTATACCATTCAAACCAAAGGAATGGGTTGAGGCTCTTTCCGAGTGGCAAGGTCACCATGTGCATGAAAGCCCCAATTGTTTCATTGTATGGGGATTGGAAGTTTACTAATTGGAGTTTAGGAATAGTGATGATTATCTACGAAAGTACAGGTCAAATTTTATAAAAAGATATTTACAAGTAAGCTACTCAAACTATCTACACAAACAATGCATATCAACATGGGTATGTGTGCCAAAAAAAATTGGAACGAGTGCAAGTGAATATAAGGTGAATATGAGAGTTATTTGGTATATTTACCGATCTGATTCGATGTTTTTTTTCCATTTCCCTACTAGCCCCTTTGCCTCAAACAGGCTTTTAGGTGGTCCCCAACCACTTAGGAGAAGCAGAGTAGATGAACGGATTGTATCTTTGCAGGTAAACAATGAAATTTTAGTTAGTTTATATGGAAAAACTGAAGTGACTGAAACAGATAACAACCAACTAAGATGTTTTTCCCGTGGGGGGGGAATTGACCCAAATTGGTCAATTTTCATGTTTGGAACAACAAGGTTAATAGTAGGAAAACATAAAAGGAGTGTACATGAACTAAATAAGGAAGAAAACAAGTATGAAAATCCAACTAAGAAGCTTATTTGAGGGTTGTCATAAAGGGCCCTAGGACTCCCAACCATTAGCTAAGGCTAAAAACAACTAAGTACTTCAGAAAATTTGCACTAAAACAGAACAAACAAGTTAAACCAAGTTGTTAGAAAATGAAAGAAAGTAAGTTAAACCCAAGGAAGAAACAACAAACACCTAGCTAACCAATCCCTCCTGGAGATAGCTAACATAAAACGTATTTTCTTCTACCCCTCAAACCTTAACCAACAAGTGACACATCCAACAACTAAAATCTAACAAGTATCACACACACAAAGAGTCTTGGAAAATTTCAGCAAAGATTTGTTACTATATTCATCCTCCCTTTTACAATGCCAACCCTCTTATTTATAAAGAAGAGTTGAAGGCTTAGGGTTAGATCAAAAGATACTTGCCACTTTTGGAAAAGTGACAAGTGGACCAAACCTAAAGTGTTTTTGTCTTTTTACCAAAAGGTAACCTTATCCTAAAAGGGAATCTTATCCAAAAGAGAATCTTATCCAAAAGGGATCAAAGAAAATCTGATTTTACCTCTTAATTACAATGTATACATACCAAAAAGAAAATCATGCGAGACTACATATTACAAAAATTCATTTTTCATAAAATGAAAAAATCAATATGCCACATCACCATTTTCCTTGGGATTTGTGCCATCCCAAAGGCTCTTTGATTTCTTTCACATTTTGCAGCTGTAGGTGAGGTGATTTAGGATAATTCTAACCCATCCATGGTTGTCAGATTCATGGGGATGAAGCCCCAAGGCGTGGGAAAATTGTAGAGTTGCTTATGAGGGAAAGTGGCCTTTGGGCTTTGGTCGTTGTATGTAAGGAAATGCTCGATGTTCAGGCACTTTTCATGCCTAATTATAACCCCCATTTTCTGCATATAAGTTTCCCTATGATTTGGTCGAAGCATGGCTTCAATTTTGGCTTGTTTCGGTGAGAGGACCCCCTAGACCTGAACCTTGAGAGGATTTTCCCTTGCACCAAACAGAAAAATAAAAAATAAAAAATAAAAATAAAAAAAACTGTTTTTTATTGTTCCCATGATGTATCTTTGTTCGCTTCCTTTCCATTTCCTTTCGTTTTGCGCAAATCCTACTCTGGATGAGTAAGATATGGCCCCAGAAAGGTACGCAGGAAGGAGCTGGTCAAGAGACTGATCAGGGAAAAATTTGAAATTGGGGAAAATTTTTGGGCTGGACACTAGAATTGATAGGCTTCTTCAGGCCTGCATACCTATATCTGAAATGGATTTTCCTCATCCAGCCCAATTTGGCCTCGGAGACCCCCAATTAGGCCTTCGTCGGGCACGTGCTTTTTGGCCCAATAATGGGTCCCTTCCACCCTGGGACATGCCACTAAAATTCTGGGTTGAATTCGTGGAGGTGAATTCCATGGATGCATTCATTACTTCAACTCAGGCGTTTCGACTATTCATGGGAGAAATTTCACCTCTGGATGGCGAAGTTATGCTATTAAAAGTTCCAGTGACCCGAGGAGGGAGAATTTTGATTTTTAAATGTATATATATAAATTTATTAAATTTTTTTATTTTATTAGAAAAAATTAATAATAATTTTATTTTATATATATATATATATATATATATATATATATATTAAGTTAAATTTATGCCCCAAGGCACCCCTAGTCGCCCATATGACCAGGCCAAAACCTAAAATGGATCACCAGGGGTAAGAGGAGTGGATGGAGGAAGAGTGGAGCCTGCAGGGTAAGAGGAGTGGATGGAGGAGGCAAAGGAAGAGGAGGGAGAGCATGCAACATGGGGGTGGAGTGGTGGTAGGGGTCGGGGTTTTGGGAGGGTGGTTGTGCAGGCTAGAGAGGGTATGGAAGAATGCATGCATAGGGGTGTGGGTTGTCAGGTAGAGGGAAGAGAGGAGTGTGTGGGTTGCTGGGAATGGGGGAGAAGGATAACAACACGCAAAGTGAAGAGGTGGAGGGAGGAGAGGAATGGGGGAGAAGGAATGGGAGTGGGGAAGTAGTGGACGAGTGTAGAGGGAGGGGACTGGTGGTTGTGTGTTGTTTGCATACAGATTTATGAGGGGATTGTGGAGGGATAAGCACAGAGTTGGAGTGGGAGGTGGAGGAATTGATCGTATGAGTGAGGGCATGCACAGAGGAGGAGGGAAGGGTTGTTGCAAAGGGTTTATGTGAAGGAGGTAGATGGGAGGAGGTGGTTGCTTCTTGCTGTGCATAGGTGGAGGTGTTGGGTTATGGAGGAGGTGGTGGTGGTGCCCCAGTGTGGATAGGTGGTCGACCACATCCTAAATTAAATTTTGATTTTTTTTTGGATTTTTGGGTTTTTTCTCCATAGTTCGGAGAGGGAGGTTTTGGGTTCAAGCCCTCTCCCCTCTTGTTTGATTTTTGGGCTATTTATGGGCCTTCTGGGCAGAGGAAAAGGGAGGGGGATGGGCTTCAAATCCCAAGACTTACAAATGGTCATGCACAGGCCTGTAATTTCATCCAAACTTAGAAATTCAAATCTCTAAAAGAGCCTTGGAGTCTTGGGCCTGGTGCCCAAGAGGGGTTTGAATCACCTCCCCTTTGAATTTTTTGAACATAAAAAGAAATGAATATGGAACACCAGTATACATGGACAAGCAACCGATTTGAAATATGAACCAACACTAAAACAATCATTCTGAGGGCAGAAATAACACTCTTCTATGCAAAAAAATTCACCACAACCAACAAGTTTTTCTTTTGAATTGGGATTGATGGGGGTTTAACTGGCCTTATGTCTGAAGGTTGTTGCATGGTTATAGATGGTTTCTCAATGAAGACCTGCACTTGATTCTAGGAAGCCTCCTTTTTCCATTGAAGCTTGTTGCAGAGCTCCTTGTTCCCCTGGCCAAAATGCCAATATGACTTGAGAGAGGGGAGAGGGGGGGTTTTGTATTTTCTAATTTTCCAAAAAAAACAAATTAACCCAATAATGCATGAGGGAGGTTGCATGTCCTCTCCTTGATTTTTAGAAATTTATGATTTTTTATAATTTTTCCATTATTTTTTTAATATTCCTCAAAAATTGTGCAAGTCAAAGTTTCACTTTGACTTTGACTTTGACCTTGCTAATGTTGACTTAGCCCCAAAAAGAATGTTAAATGAGACAGACTCGAAATTGGATGCAGGGCATGTCGTTGGAAAGGTATCGATGTTCCCATAGAGAATATGCCATCACGAATATGAAATAATTCCTCCTCATCCCTAAATTTCAGCCCGAAACAGTGACCGCTTAAAACCCCTAACTTGTTGGTGGGCCCACATGGCACTCAATCTTGCGAAAGGCACAAAATATTCATACGATATCCAATTGAGGAAAATAAAGTACCTTTGAAAAAGTATTGATGATTGATTTTAATAGGTGGTCATAGATTTATGTGTTGGGCTCATTAATGGTTGTTTTATCTGTCATGAAACCCTGGTACATGAGTTGGTTTCCCCCCTTTGCCCGAAATAATTGACCAACTTGTAACAATTCTAACCAGTCCATCCGAGATTGGAATGAGGAAAATGAGGAGTCGTTGGAAATGTATTTGAGTCCATTAAAAAACAGAATCATTTAATCTCTTATTTAAAACTCTTTACAAACAATGTTTAAACCCCAAAGCACTGCAACCAATCTAGTGTCTGAAATTGGTCATGAACTTGTGAAAGCTCATTCTTACCAACCAACGATCGAAACCAAGCACGGGATATACCATTGGAAAGGTATCGCACTTCCCTACACCATGTTTTGGTTTGATTTTACGTTTGAAACAAGAATTTGCACATAATCAGATCCGAAAGTCATAGCTATTGGTTTTGGCCATTCGAGTGATGCTAACTTTGTGTCCTTCGTAGGCGGTCATACAAACTCAAAATTGGGCTGAGGATAGCCTGTTGGAAATCTTGTCCTAATTCCTACAATATGGAAGAATTTTGTTTCCAAAAATATGACCAAACTTCATTTTATCCTTTATGAAAGGACCCCATCCCCAAGGGACCCACCTAGTGACAGGCGAAAGGGGCCAACGTTAAAAGTTTTGCAAACTACATTCTTAGCTCATGAAACCTGAACAAAACAGTATTGAAATGAGGAATTATGATGTGGGAGGGTTCAAAACCCTCTAAAGGTAGCCAACTGATACTCTTTCAAGGGCAGAGGCCAGAGTAACTATGACCTCCAGCATTGTCTTCAACTGGAACCATTGCACAAAGGGATGCTTGTGGAGGTATGAAAGTGTAAAACACCATGTTGAGCCCAGAGAATATTTTTGGGTCAACATTCTTGGTGCCGGATGGGAAATTCCTTCTAAATCATGTAGAACAATGGGATCAACCACGTGATAGGCGAGAATACTCGGTGGAAATTTATATTTTCAAAGTGACCGAGTAGGGGGGGGGGGGTAATTCAATTGTAGTATAAGAACCATTTTTCACATTATGGATAACCAAAGAATGAAATTGGTGCATTAAATATATACAACAGAATTATACTAACATTCACATAAGATAGAAAAATGGGAATAATGAACCGAGTTTTGTTGAGCAATGTGGCCCAAGTGACAAGGGTCCCTCACCTGGATTATGGCTTAACTGTGAGAATCAAGGCTTAAGGTGAACCTTGGCTCAACAGAAAATCTCATACATACCATTGATTCTTGACACACAAATAAGAAAATGGGGATTTTTTGAAATCAACGACTCATTGGAGAAAAAATAGCAAGCAAACCAGTCAAACAAGGGAGTAAAGAAATATAAAAAAAACTTTGGCAATAGGTGATGAAATATCTGGTGCTCACAAGTGATGTATCTTCATGGGAAAATGACCATTTCTTGGAAAAAATAAGATTGTAAGTGGTCAAGTAAAGTGCAGTTGCAATCACATAGTTAAGTAAGCCATCATGCCATCATGGTTTTCAGCTTCACCAGAGAATGATATGATACCTCCTTAGAATTTCCCTAGTGAATTTGATTAAATAACAATCAAGTTTACTCGTATTTAACATGACCTTAAGTTAGAGTTTCCCATAAGCCAAGCATGATAAAAGGGATCCTAGGAGTTCACGCTTTTCAAACAACCATACAATAATAAGAATAGTCCCCTTCCCATTGAACACCAGAAAAAACAAAAAAGAAGACAACCTATGACATTAAAATGAAAAATACCAAAACCAAGGGAAAAACCCAAGAGGGCTTATACTCAAAAATAGAAATCAAACAAGGAAAAAAACTCAAAATTGAAACCAAGCAGATATATACAAGCATAAAAACAACAAGATCAAATACATACAAGAAGGAAAATCAACAATAGTGAATACATACAAACAGAAAATGAACAAGTGGTGACTTATGTACAAGATGACGAGGTCACTCAGGAGTAAAAGAACTTTAGGTGATAAACATTCATAGGGAATTGAAGTGGTTCATCATCTACAGTTTTTAATCTGAAATCATTTGTCCCTAAAACCTCATAGATTGTGTAAGGACTCAACCATAAAGGATCAAACTTGCAATGTTTTGATGGGGCCTCATGTGCTTTGTCCCATAGTAGTACATCATCTCCTACTTTGTAATTTACCATTGTGGCTCTTTTATCAAAGGAAAATTTAACAATGTCTTGCTTCTTTTGGAGGTGTTGGAATGCATCTTTTCTTACCTCTTCTAGTTCTATGAGTGTGTCTAAACGATGTTGTAAAGGTTGGAAATCATCTTCTGACTCAGCAATATCCAACCTCAAGGCTAGAATTTGTAAGTGAACAGGCAGGATAGCAGTGGCTCTAGACAACAGAGTGTAAGGAATTTGACCTGTTGTTGTCTTAGGGGTTATGAAATCAGCCCATAAAGAAAAAATTATATGTGTGCCAATAACACTTGTTATCCTTGACTGTCCTCTTAAGGATCCAAATCATATTTTTATTTTTTGATTCGACCAATCCATTACCTTGGAGTTAATAGGTGGAAGATCGAAAAATTTGGATGCCATATGTAACACCAAGGTGGAGCATGACATCAGACATGAAATTTGATCCATCATCAGTTAATATATCAACAAGGGTCCCAAAATGGGATAAAATGTTACACTCAACGAATTACACCACCTGTTGACTTGTAGTGTTCCTAGGAGAAATTGCTTCAACCTAGTTTGTAAAGTAGTATGTAGTTGTTAAGATGAATATGTGACCTGCGTTGGAAGGCGGTGAAACTAGCCCAATAAATTCCATGCCCCATATTGTGAAAGAGACTTGGACTTCAATAGGCATAAGAGGTAAGGAAACTAACTTTTTCTTCCCAGTGAAGCATTGGTAAGCTTCTCATTTTTGAACCAGTAAATGGTCATCTTGGTGGAGTGAAGGTCATAAGTAACCTGCAATTAAAACTTTTGTTGCAGTGGTTTTGGCTTAAAAGTGACCTCCAAAAACCTCAAAAATGGCATTGTTCAAGTGCCATTTGGGCTTGGTCAGGAGTCAAGCATCGTGACAAAACCCCATCAATGTTTCTTCAGTAAAGGATTTGTTCTTGTAAAACATACCAGACAACTTGTAAAGGAAGTGTTTGTTTGGTTTTAGTATCCATGTCTAGTGGGAAAACACCAATGATCAGAAAATATACGATAGGCCCATACCATGGTTGTCAGGATAACTCAGTTTCGTTAACTAGCTCTTCGAAAGAAATCAAGTCATCTACTTGTGGTAGTTCAACTATGACCGAGGGGTGGGATTGGGTTAGCAATTCAGCCAACCCTGTCCCCCTTATGGTTTTCATTAGTTTAGTTTCCAAGTCATACTCTTGCATGTGCATGATCCGTTTTTACCATTTACTATGCAATTCGGTTTGATTCAAGGCAGTGACTGAGAGAGATGTAGGCACAAAAACCTGAACTTGTGGGCTTGTATGTAATGTCATAATTTCTCCAAGGATTTATACAAAGAATAACCATGTTTCTCCAGTGTAGAATAGTTCAGTTGGTGTGTCTTAAAATTTTGTCTTATAAAGGCAATTGGCCTAAGATTTTCCTCATGATCCTTTTGCAATAAGATTGTAGAAATTGTCTCCTCTGATGAATTAGTGTACATGACAAAGTCTTTAGTACGATTAGGACTTATTAACAAAGGGGAAGATGCAATGGATTTCTTAATGGATTCAAAATCCCGATAGGTAGGGGGGTCCCATTTGAAATGAATGTCCTTCTTCATAAGTTGATTTAGAGGTTTGACTACTTGAGCAAAATCAGGAATGAAGCGTCTCGAGAAGTTTATCTTTCCAAAGAAAGATTGCATTTATTTTTTATTAGTAGGTAAGGGAAGATTTTTGATTGCTACCACTCTCTCGGGATCAACTTTGACACCTTCCCGAGAGACGATGTGACACAAAATCTTCCCCTCCATAACACCGAAAATGGTCTTCTTAGGATTTAAAGACATGCCAAACTTACGACATCTAAGAAGAAACTTCTTGAGGTGACCAAAATGACTACTTCGTTCTTTGGAAAAGTCTGTGAGGTCATCAAAGTAAACGAATATCATCTTATCCAATAAGCCTTTGAAGTCAATGGCCATGGCAGATTGAAAGGTGTTCCCAACATTAATCAAGAAAAAAGGCATCTTGTTATATGCATATGTGCCCCAACGAGTAGTGAAGTAGTTTTGTGACTATCAGAAGGCTTAAGGGATATCTAATTGTAACCTGAGAAACCATATAAAAGGGACATCATTTGAGACTCAGAGAATTTTTGGAAGATCTCTTCCATTGGTGGGATGGGGTAGTTTTCTTTTAAGGATACCCTATTCAAATGTCTAAAGTCGACACACAAATGAATATCACCAATTTTCTTCCTAACGGGAATGAAATTAGATACCCATTGTGAGTAACAAACATGGTATATGACCCCAGATGCTTCCATCTTGTCCAATTCAACTTTAATTGTTTGTTCCAAAGTAGTGTTGTTCTTTCTTTGTCTCTTCCTATAAGGTTTCGAATCAGGGATTATGGGTATGGAATGGATTATCTCCTGCATATCGAAAAGCTTGAGATCTTCATAGGACCAAGGAAAAACATCTTTGAACTTTGTCAAGAGTTCCGTGAATTGAGCAATATCAGAAGGAGAACATTGTGAACCTATATAGACCAATGTTTTTATCTTTCTCAGTTCCCAAGTTTATAGGGATGGCTTCTCGAAGCTTCCTAACAGATTCACTATCAATACTAGCTGCAAAGGAAGTGGCATCATTGGAATCAAACATGAATTCCAGTATGGACAAACCGGGGGGAATCTTAATTTTCTTCAATTGGATTATTTCCCCGGTTTCCTCTTCCAACTCATGGATGATATGTAAATCTTCGAATTCCTCCTTGTTTTGAAGGAATCTACATATTTTTTTGTCAGTATCAAAAACTTTCCAAGAGTCAACATTATCAGGTAATGCAGGTCTATGTAAAATTTGGACTTTTATATCTTCGATAGACCTTATGAAATCCGAAGTGAAGAAAGAACCAACCAAGGCCAAAGTATCAACTACATGGTTTGCAGCCCTAGGTACATCTTGAATGTTGAAAGATAAGAACTTCTCAATAAGTTCATTATCCCTTCGGTGGTATTTTCAACCATATTATTAGTGTTAGGGAATTCTAATCGAAAAGAGAAACAGATTGCCTTCCCCTTGGGATCACATAAAAGGACCCCAACCCCAGATCTGTGCTTGGATTTAGCTCCGTCAAAATCCATACTCCACACCATTTCTTCCAACTCAGAAGGAGGGACATGTGCATCTTTCTTAGATAACACAGTGTACATACCCATCCCCGTATCTTCAAAAGACACATGTTTTGTATTTTAGGAAGAAGCTACAACCTGCTCTCGGTATTTTGGTTCCCTCCTAATGACAAATTCAACACCTTTATGAGGAAAGGTGAAGTCGGTTCCTTCCATGAAGTAACAACCCTTTTTTACTTTGGTGGACCACTCCCTCCCTAAAATCATGCCATATGCTTCAGGTATATCTGCTATGATCACATTTATGAGCATGCTCACATCCATATCTTGGTTGAAAGTAATGAATAAGTCATTGATGTAACCAAACATTCCTTCAATCCAAAGCTAACATATCTTTACATGGGCCTATGCATTCAAGACCTAGTCTCCTCATGACTCGAATGGGCATGACATTGTGCCTTTCTCCTGTGTCAGCGACACAATTATGGATCACAAAATCAGAAATCAAAACTAAGATATAGAAAGGAGGAACCCCAAGGTCTAAATCAATAACATCATATGCTTCTTTAGGTTGAGAAGAGGACTCTTTGAAAAGAGGAACTCTCTGTTCCATTCGTGAAGTAGGAGGTGATTGTAGAATATGTGAAAGTTTTTCAAACTGAGAACTTGGTGTTCTAAGAGCATCTAATAATATCATGTGGTTGGGGACCTTCGGTATATATTCAACGATGTTGTAAGGTATTGGTATTAGGAAGCAGGGTGGTGGATTATTAGGAAAATTTACCTTGTTTGGAGTCCACGAAACCCTGTTCCTTGGAGGGGAAGGTAATCTACAATTCGTGGGAAGTTTTCCTTTCTCATTTTCCTTGGGATCAATTTTGGTCCCTTCCACCCCTTGTGGAGTGCTTTTAGGGGCCTGACTCCTAATTTCTACAACAAATCTCCTGAAATAAGGAGGATCGTCATCCTAAGGAATAGAGTCTTCCAAGTTAACTTAATCTTTTTGGGAAGTGGAAGCGAGCTTGTTTTTCACTAGAGGTAGAGGGGATTTTCCAGTTTTAGACCATTCCAGGTGACGTGTATATGAGTAACAATACTCAGGATCATGGAAGTATTCAAAAAGGTGGCACCAATCCACCTCAGCAGCATGTTTCCTAGGAGGAGGAGTAGGAGGAAAAGGAGGCCTTGTCCTCGCAGGAGCAATAAACTGCAAGTCATTCACCTTTTGATTAAGGGAAAGTATTTGGTTGTTCATGTTCATTAACAAATTGAGTGTCTCAGAACTTTCCCTTTCTTCAATCCTCGATGTTTGGGAATTTGGGGGTTCATACCGAGGACCCTTGTTTCGAGGTACCTCATTCCTAGGCCTCCTGTTAAAATGGGGCTACTCTAAAGGTGAGGGAACCATACCAGACTCCTCCATGTTTCTCTCAATTTCCAAGGTGCTAGCCTTGGACACATATAAAGTTTGTATTGATTTATCGTTCAATATATACTGTACATTCAGATTCATAGTTGTCATGTAGTAATGGAGAAAATTATTCCCAGATGGTTGGGAAGTAGTTGGGATCATATTCAAGGTCAAGGTAAAGTGTTGATTAAAGTTTTGATTTTCTCCCCCTCATGGATGGATATGGTTGTGAAATCCCTGAGTAGAGAAGCCACATCATTTTCCCCTTGGAAATGGTTCTTGAATTCTTGGATCATAGTGTTCCAATTTGGGATACTATCATTGGGAAGCAAGCAATACCATCTCACTACTTCACCCTCAAAGGTTATTATAAAAAGTCTAATGATGACATCATGAATTGTTATGTCCATAAGCGTTAATGCATCATAGAATTTTTGTATATGTTCCTCAGAATTTAATGTACCAGTGGCACTGAACTTAGGAAGCATGTTCGAGGAATCTGCAGACATGTCATGAATAGGTCGGGTCAACCTCAAAGGATTCACGGGTTGCTAGGGCATTTCCATTGTAACAACTATGGGAGGAACAACAATAGTTGTTGGAATAATGAGAAGAACAACCAGAGGATCAGTAATTGTTTTTTGGTTGAGTAAAGCTTGCTTTAGTAGGGGGATTTGAATAGGAGACGAGGAAGAGGGTGACTCAACTTGAACAGTATATGTAACGAGGTTCCCTAGTTTCCCAGGTGTATGTGTTTCACTACTTTTTTTATTTCATGAACTTTGACTTCTTGTATCCCCGAGGGACATTGTTTCCCTAGTCTTAGGATATTTTCGCCCTGCCAGCTTGCAAGGGGACCAAGTAAGTATTTTAAGTAATAGAAATGTATCACACCAACAATCCTACTCTTTCTAACAGGATGTTGATTAACCCAACTATAAAGAAAGATTTGTTCTCGTTCTTCTCGAAGTGGAAGGTAAAGTATGATAGATTTATAGCTTCTTAGTGAGTTCGAACAAGTAAACTTGGACACTGACAAGGTAAGAGGAAAGGAAAACTCAATGGTACTTATGACTCCCAGCTGCAAAAAAATTGCAAGGGAAATGAACTATAACAAGTACCAAAGAAAATCCAAAGGATCACTGAAGGACCTTGCCACTAAATTCTATCAACAGGTGGGAAACGGACCCCTAAATAATTTGGGTCCAATGCTTAGTACAAGTTTGGGATACAAGAAAAACTAAAGAGGTTTTCAAGTCCCCAATATGGTCGCTAGGAAAAGGGACGTGTTATAAGAAAAATATGTTCGTTGTGACATATCTGACCTATCCAGTTGTGAAGTCGGTTACAACCTCTTTGATATCTCGGCACGAGGCAAAGGTTAGCTTCACCTTAGACGTACCTTAACCTGAGGTGGTAATGAAGGGGAAAAAGGAGAGGTGAAAGACTTACAAGAAGTCTTTCTCAGGACCACCCACCCTGGGTGTTGTCCTCCCTCAGCTTCCTGGATGGCCAAAATGGCCTAGGGATTGAAAATTATGGACAATAGGATGAAAATAATCTCACTAATTTGTAAGACAATGAACTAAACAAAGCGAAAAATGAGTTGTTTGCTCCCTTAAAGCATTGGAAAATGGCCCAGAATGGGTTCCCGGGGTAAACCGAGGTCTTGGAAAATTAACCAATGGATGACTCAAGTGAAAGAGTGAAAAACAAGGGTGAAATGTGACCTTAAAAGATACAGCCAAGTTCCTTTAGGTGGCTATAAATTGTGAACAACAAGTTATTCAAATCTTTTACGACAGGGAAACAAAGCCAAAATGGCTTGATACCCCCCGGAATGACCCGGGAAGTGATCCTGGAAGATTGTCAAATAAAAAAGGGGGCTATAAAAGGAGATGAACAACCTTTTTACAAACTATTACAACTATGTTTGGGATAGTATTTACAAATTCAATTTTTGGTTCTTGGATGAAGAGTGGACTGATAAAAGGTTTGACTTTAAATGTATTTTATTGATGAATTTTTAGTTATTAACACATACCTTGGCCACCACATTGTTTTGAAGGTTATCCCGATCAGAAAAAAAGATCTCGGAACTATTCCAACCAGTATAAGAAGAGTATTCTTAGAAGACCATGGTGGTTAGGTTGAAGACTGACCCATGCAGTTCATAGAAGTAGGGATTAGCCACTTCTCGTCACTAGCACTTCCAGGCTCTTAAAGCCACTTGGATGGAAGAAAGATACCTATGAAAAGGAAGAGGCACAGGACTCCCCTAAAGGGAGTTTCATCCGAGATTACCCAAGAAGTATTCCAACCAAGCTAATCTATTCAACTCCATGACCGTGTGATACTAAGGAAAGACCACTCGATTTATACTAACTAGACATCTTTTGAGGGGCTCTTGATGAAGACTCCCTGGCTTTGAATCTTAGTATCCTATAAAATTGAAATTGCTTGAAATAAAGGACCAGGCCATCCACATGGTGAAGTCACGTCTTGCTTTCACAAACATGCCTCCTGGTCATTGAATTTGAAATCTATCTAAAACTTTATACAAAAACAAGTAAATAGGTATGTGACATATATGTCACGGCTAAATAATATGTATATGTATGTAGCTAAATATTATAGGTTTTGTTTTGAGTTTATGGGGCAGACCCCTGCTTTGTTTTCAAGTGTTTTGCAGTTTTTTCAGTTTATTTAGCTTGTTGATTTTTGCATGGCCCTTTAGGGGCAGCCACCTGTAGATTAGTGAATGAAAAATTATACAATGAAAAGATTACAAAATCAACTAATTTACAAGTAAACAATTATACCATTCAACCCAAAGGAATGGGTTGAGCCTCTTTGCGAGCGACAAGGTCGCCATGTGCATGAAAGCCAAAACTGATTCCTTTTATGGGGATTGGAAGTTTATTGATTGGAGTTTAGCAATAGTGATGATTATCTAGGAAAGTACAAATCATATTTTATAAACATAAATTTACAAGTAACCTACTCAAACTATCTACACAAACAACGCATATCAACATGGGTATGTGTGCCAAAAAAATTTGGAATGAGTGAAAGTGAATATAAACTAAATATGAGAGTGATTGGGTAGATTTCCGATTTGATTTGATGTTTTTTCTTCATTGTCTTGTTGGCCCCTTTGCCTCAAACAGGTCTTTAGGTGGTCCCCAACCACTTAGGAGAAGCAGAGTAGGTTTGTATCCTTATAAGAAAAAAACGAAGTTTTCGTTATTTTATATGGAAAAACTGAATTGAGTGAAACACAAATTTGCACATAAAAGATAGATAACATCCAAATAAGATGGATGTCCCATGGGGGGGAAATTGACCCAAATGGTCAATTTTCCTATTTGGGACAACAAGGTTAATATTAGGAAAACATAACAGAAATGTACATGAACGAAATAAGGAAGCAAACAAGTATGCACAACCAACTAAGAAGCTTATTTGAGGGTTTTTCTAAGGGGCCCTAGGACTCCCAACAACTAGCTAAGGATGAAAAAAATTGAGTACTTCATAAAATATGCACTAAAACACATCAAACAAGTTAAATAAAGCTGCTAGAAAATGAAAGTAGGTAAGTTAAACCCAAGGAAGCAACAACAAACACCTAGCTAACCAATCTCTCCTGGAGATGGCTAACATAACAAGTATTTACTTCTACCCCTCAACCCTTAACCAACAAGTGACACATCCAACAACTAAAATCTAACAAGTGTCACACACACAAAGAGTCTTGGAAAATTTCAGCAGATCTTTGTTACTATATTCATCCTCCCTTTTACAATGCCAACCCTCTTATTTATAAAGGAGTAATGAAGGCTTAGGGTTAGGTCACAAAACACTTGTTGCTTTTGGAAAAGTGACAAGTGGACCAACCCTAAAGTGTTTTTGTCTTTTTACCAAAATAGAACCTTATCCTAAAAGGTAATCTTATCCAAAAGGGCTAAAAAAAAATCTGATTTGACCTCTTAATTACCATTTATACATACCAAAAATAAAATCATGCGAGACTACATATTACAAAAAGTCATTTTTCATAAAATGACAAAATCAATATGCCACATTACCATTTGCCTTGGGATTTGTGCCATCCCAAAGGCCCTTTTATTGCTTCCATGTTTTGCATCTATAGGTGAGGTTATTTAGGACAATTCCAGGCTATCCATGGCTATCGGATCCACTGGGATGAAGCACCAAAGTGTGGCTAAATTGCAGAGTTTCTTAGGAGGGGAAGGGTCCTTTGGGATTTGGTCGTTGTATGTAAGGAATTTTTTGTTGTTTAGGAACTTTTAAAAACTGATTATACCCCCCCTTTTCTGCCTATAAGTTTCTCTGTGAGTTGGCAGAAGCATGGCTTTGATTTGGGCTTGTTTCGGTGAGGGGACCCCCTAGGCCTGAACCTTGAGAGGATTTTACATTGTACCAAATAGCCAAAATAATGATTTTTATTGTTCCCATGTTGTATCTTTGTTCATTACCTTTCTGATACCTTTCGTTTGGTGCAAATCTGACTCCGGATGAGTAAGATATGGCCCCAAAAAGGTACGCGAGAAAGAGTCGGTCCGAAGACTCATCGGGGAAAAAATTGAAATTGGGGAAACATTATGGGTTGGAAACCATAATTGATAGGATTATACAAGCTTGAATACCTGTAGCTGAAATGGGTTTTCCTCATCTGACCCAATTTGGCCTCGGAGACCCCGAATTAAGCCTCCTTCTGGTGCGTGCTTTTTGGGCCAATAATGAGTCCCTGACACTCTGGGACATGCCACTGAAATTCTGGGCTGAATTCACGGAGGTGAATTCCATGGATGCATTCTTGAATTCTCCCCACTTGTTTTGACTATTCATGTGATAAATTCCACCTTTGGATGGCAAAGTTATGCTATTAAAAGGTCCAGTGACCCTGGGAGGGGGGATTTTGATTTTTTAATGTATATATAAAATTTTATTAAAAATCTTTATTTTATTAAAAAAATTAATAATAATTCTATTTTTTAAATATATATATATATATATATATATATATATATATATATATATATATAAATGAACCAATATTAATTTTTAATAATAAAAATTAAAATTAAAAAAAATAAATTTTAAAATATATATACATAAAACTATATAAAAGAATAAATTTAAATTAAATTTAGCACCCTCCCCCTCTGGCGCCCCTGGTCTACCATACGACCAAGAAAAACCTAAAATGGATCTTGCGGGGTAAGAGGAGCTGAGGGAGGAGGTGAAGGAAGAGGAGGGCGAGCATGTTGCGCGGGGGTGGAGTGGTGGCAGGGGTTAGGATTTTGGGAGGGTGGTTGTGCATGCTTGAGAGGGTATGGGAGAATGTGCAGATAGGGGTGTGGGTTGTGAGGTGGAGGGAAGAGGGGAGTGCATAGGTTGTTGGGAAGAGGTCAATAGAATAGCAATGCCCAGAGTGAAGAGGTGGAGGGAGGAGAGGAATGGGGGAGAGAGAATGTGCATGGGGAAGGAGTGGAGGAGTGTAGAGGGAGGGGACTGGTGATTGTGTATTGTCTGCTCACAGAGTTATGAGGAGATTTTGGAGGGATCAACATAGAGTTGGAGTGGGAGGTGGAGGATTTTCTCGTAAGGGTGAGGGCGTGCACAAGGGAGGAGGGAAGGGATGTTGCGCAAAGTTTTTGTGAAAAAGGAAGATGAGAGGAGGTGGTTATTGCATGGTGCGCATAGGTGAAGGTGTTGGGGTTTGGAGGATGTGGTGGTGGCACCCCAGTGGTGGATGGGTGGATGACCACCTCCTAAATTAAATTTTGATTTTTTTTTGGATTTTTTGGTTTTTTCTCCATAGTTAGGAGAGGGAGGTTTTGGGTTCAATCCCCCTCCTCTCCTATTTGGTTTCTGGGTTGTTTATGGGCCTTTATGGGCAGAGGAAAAGGGAGGAGGATGGGATTCAAATCCTAGGCCTTGAAAATGGCCATGCATAGGCCTATAATTTAATCCAAACTTAGAAATTTAAATCTCTAAAGGAGCCTTGGAGGCTTGGGCCTGGTGCCCAATAGGGTTTTGAATCCCCTCCCCTTTGAATTTTTTGCACATAAAAATAATTGAATATGGCACACCAACAAACATGGACTAGCAACCAATTTGAAATATGAACCAGTAACCAATTTGAAATCTGAATCAACACTAAGACAATCATTCTTAAGGAAGAAATAACACTCTTCCATTCAAAAAACTTCACCACAACCAACAAGTTTTACTTTTGAATTGGGACTGATGGGGGTTTACCCGGCTCTATGTTTGAAGGTTGTTGCATGGTTATGGATGGATACTCAATGAAAACCTACACTTTCTTCCAGGAAGCCTCCTTTTTCCATTGAAGCCTATTGCAGAGCTTGCTCTCCTCTTGGCCAAAATGCCAAAATAACTTGAGAGAGGGGAGAGGGGGGGTTTAGAATTTTCTAATTTTCCAAAAAAACCAAATTTACCCAATATTTCATGAGGGAGGTTGCATGTCCTCCTTGATTTTATGAAATTTCTGATTTTTTATAATTTTTCCCATTATTGTTTTAATATTCCTCGAAAATTGTGCAAGTCAAAGTTTGACTTTGACTTTGACTTTGACCTTGTTGTTGTTGACTTAGCCCCAAAAAAGGTTTCCAGATGAGACAGGTTTGGAATTGGATGTAGGGAACTTCTTTGGAAAGTATCAATGAGCCTGTCAGGAATATGTCGTCACCAATCTAAAATAATGCCACCTCAGCCCTCAATTTCGGCTTGGAACAGTGACTGCTGAAAACCACTGACTTGCTGGTGGGCCCACATGGCACCCGATATTGAGAAAGGCGCCAAATCGACATACAATATCCAATAGAGGAACATGAAGTACCTTCGGAAAGGTATCGATGATTACTTTGAAGAGGTGGTAATGTATTTGTGTGTTGGGGTCATTAATGGTTGTTTTAACTGTCATGAAACCCTGCTACGCGAGTTGGTTGAACCCCTTTGCCCGAAATAATTGATCAACTTGTGACAGCTCTAACCTGGCCATCCGAGTTCAGAATGAGGAAAATGAGGAGCCGTTCGAAATTTATTTGAGTCCATTACAGTGCTACATCGTTGAATATCTTATTTAAAACTCTTTATCAACAATTTGTAAGCCCTCAATCACTATAACCAATATGGTGTCTGAAATTGGTCATGAACTTGCGAAAGTTCGTTCTTACCAACCGGGGGTCGAAACCAAGA
Organism: Picea sitchensis; assembly: GCA_010110895.2. Lineage (NCBI taxonomy): Eukaryota > Viridiplantae > Streptophyta > Pinopsida > Pinales > Pinaceae > Picea > Picea sitchensis. The sequence goes on from SNQJ01S0019760.1 coordinate 207,373, forward strand.
ACGTGATATACCATTGGAAAGGTATCACACTAAAATACACCATTTATGGGTTTTATTTTCTTTTTGAAACAGGAGTCTGAACAAAATCAAACCAGGAAGTCACAACTATTGGATTTGTCCATTCGGGTGATGCTAACTTTGCATCCTCCATAGGGGGGTCATACGGACTCGGAATCGAGCTAATGATAGCCCGTTGGAAATATTGTCTTGATACCTAAAATATGGAAGAATTATATTTCCCAAAATGTGATCAGACTTCATTTTATCCTTTGCGAAAGGACCCCATTCCCAAGGGACCTTCTTAGTGACAGGGGAAAGGCGCCAACGTTAAAATTTTTGCAGACTGCATGCTTATCTCATGAAACCTGAGATGAACAGTCTTGACATGAGGAATTATGATGTAGGAGAGTTCAAAACCCTATTAAGGTATCCAACTTATACTCTTTCAATGGAAGAGGCCAAAGTAACTATGACCCCCACCATTGTCTTCGACTGGAACCATAACACAAAGGGAAGCTTGTGGAGGTATGAAAGTGTAAAACACCATGTTGAGACCAGAGCATATTTTTGGGTCAAAATTCTTGGCTCCAGAGGGAAAATAATTTCCAAAACATGTAGAACAATGTGATCACCCACATGACAGGAAGGAATACTCAATGTAAATTTATACTTTCAAAGTGATCGAGGTGGGTGGGGGGGGGATTCAACTATAGTATAAGGACCATTTTTCACATTAGGGATAACAGAAGAATGAAAGTGGTGCAGTAAATATACACAACATAATTTATACAGAGATTCACATAAGATAGAAGAATGGGAATAATGACCCAAGTTTTGTTGAGCAATGTGGCCCAAGTGACACGGGTCCCTCACCCGGATTATGGCTTAATTGTGAGAATCAAAGCTTAAGGTGAACCTTGGATCAATACAAAGTCTCATACATACCTTCTATTCTCGACGCACAAACAAGAAAACGGGGATTTTTTGAAATCATCGACTCACTGGAGAAAAATTAGCAAGAAAACCAGTCAAACAAGGGAGTAAAGAAATATAAAAAACCTTTGGCAGTAGGTGTTGAAATATCCAGTGATCACAAGTGATGGAACTCCGTAGGAAAAATGATCATTGCTTGGAAAAAAATAGATTTTAAGTGGTCAAGTAACATGCAGCTTCAATCACATAGCTATGTATGTCATCACGCCATCATGGTTTTCAGCTTCACCATAGAATGATATGCTACCTCCTTAAACTTTCCCCGTTGACTTTGATTAAATAACAATCAGGTTTACTCCTATTTAAGATGACATTAAGTCAGAGTTTCTCGTAAGCCAAGTATGATAAAAGGGATCCTAGGAGTTCACTCTTTTCAAACAACCATACAAACATAAGAACAATCCCCTTCCCATTGAACACCAGACAAACCAAAAAAGAAGACAACCTACGACATTAAAATGAAAAGGACCAAAACCAAGGGAAAAAACCAAGAGGGCTTATACTCAAAAATCGAAATCAAACAAGCAAAAAGAAACAAAATTGAAACCAAGGAGATATATACAAGCATAAAAATGGAAACATCAAATACATACAAGAAGGAAAATCAACAACAATGAATACATACAAACAGAAAATGAACAAGTGGTGACTTATGTACAAGATGACGAGGTCTTTCAGGAGTAAAAGAACTTTAGGTGATGACCATTATAAGGAAATTGAAGTGGTTCGCCATCTAAGGTTTTTAATCTTAAAGCATTTGTCCCTAAAACCTCATAGATTGTGTAAGGACCCAACCATAAATAATAAAACTTGCGATGTTTGGATGGCACCTCATGTGCTTTGTCCCACAGTAGTACATCATCTCCTACTTTATAATTTACCATTGTGGCTCTTTTATCGAATGAATGTTTAACAATGTCTTGATTCTTTTGGAGGTGTTGGAATAGTTCTTTTCTTACCTCTTCTAGTTCAATGAGTGTGTTTAAATGATGTTGTAAAGGTTGGAAATCACCTTCTACCTCAACAATATCCAAAATCAAGGATGGAATTTGTAAGTGAACAGGCAGAACAACCGGGGCTCCATACACCAGAGTGTAAGGACTTTGACCCGTTTTTGTCTTAGGGGTTATACGATCAACCCATAAAACAAATTTTAGCTTTTTGCACCAATCATGCTTGTTATCCTTGACTGTCCTCTTAAGGATATGAATCTGATTTTTATTTGTTGATTTGGCCAATCCATTACCTTGGGGGTAATAGGTGGAAGATCAAAAAAATTGGATGCCATATGTAACACCAAGGTGGAGCATGACATCAGACATGAAAAATGATCCATTATCAGTTAATATCTCAACAGGGTTCCCAAAACAAGATAAAATGTTACGCTCAACGAATTCTACCACCTTCTGACTCGTAGTGTTCCTAAGAGCAATGGCTTTAGCCCACTTTGTAAAGTAGTTTGTAGCTGTTAAGATGAATATGTGACCTGCACTGGAAGGTGGTGAAACTGGCCCAATAAAGTCCATTCCCCATCTTGGGAAAGGGACTTGGACTTCAATAGGCCTAAGAGGCAAGGTAGCTAACATTTTCTTCCCAGTGAAGCATTAGCAAGCTTCGCATTTACGAACCAATAAATGAGCATCTTGGTGGAGTGAAGGACAAAAGTAACATGCATGTAAAATTTTGTTGCAGTGGTTTTGGATGAAAAGTGACCTCCACAAACCCCAGAATGGCATTGTTCAAGTGTCATTTGGGCTTGGTCAGGAGTCAAGCATCGTGAAAAAACCCCGTCAAGGTTTCTTGGGTAAATGATTTGTTCTTGTAAAACATACCGGACAACTTGTAAATGAAGTGTTTTTTTGGATTTAGTATCCATGTCGAGTGGGAAAACACCATTGATCACAAAATATACTATAGGCCCATACCATGGCTGTGAGGATAACTCATTTCCATTAACCAATTCTTCGAAAGAAAACAAGTCATCTACTTAAGGTGGTTCAGCTATGACTGAGGGGTGGGATTGGGATAGAAATTCAGCCAACCCGATCCCCCTTATTGTTTTCATCGGTTTAATGTCCAAGTCATACTCTTTCATGTGCATGATCCATTTGGACCATTTACTATGCAATTCGGTTTGATTCGAGGCAGTGACTAAGAGAGATGTAGGCACAAAAACTTGAACTTTGTGGCCTTGGATGTAATGTCGGAATTGCTCCAAGGATTTATACAAAGAATAACCATGTTTCTCCAGTGTAGAATAGTTCATTTGGTGTGTCTTAAAATTTTGTCTTACGGAGGTGATTGGCCTAAGATTTTCCTCATGATCCTTTTGCAATAAGATTGCAGAAATTGTCTCCTCTGATGAATTAGTCTACATGACAAAGTCTTTAGAAGGATTAGGACTAATTAACAGAGGGGAAGAAGCAATGTCTTGCTTAATGGATTCAAAATCCTGACGGATAGGGGGGTCCCATTTTAACTAGATTTCCTTCTTCATAAGTTTATTTAGAGGTTTGACTACTTGAGCAAAATCAGGAATGAAGCGTCTCAGGAAATTTATCTTTCCAAAGAAAGATTGCATTTATTTTTTATTAGTAGGTAAGGGAAACTTTTTTATTTCTACCACTCTCTATGGATCAACTTTGACACCTTCCCAAGAGACGATGTGACCCAAAAGTGTTCTCTCCATAACACCTAAAATGGTCTTCTTAGGATTTAAAGATATGCCAAACTTACGACATCTAAGAAGAACCTACCTGAGGTGATCAAAATGACTACTTCATTCTTTGGAAAAGATTGTGAGGTCATCGAAGTAGATGAAAATCATCTTACCCAATAAGCCTTTGAAGGAAATGGCCATAGCACGTTGAAAGGTGCTCCCAGCATTAATCAAGCCAAAAGGCATCTTGTTATATGCATATGTGCCCCAACGAGTAGTGAAGGTAGTTTTGTGACTATCAGAAGGCTTGAGTCTATCTAATTGTAACCTGAGAAACCATCTAAAAGGGACATCATTTGAGACCTGGAGACTTGTTGGAGCATCTCTTCCATTGGTGGAACGTGGTAGTTTTCTTTTATGTATTTTTCTTTTAGGGATACGGGGTAGACCAGTCCCTCCCTAAAAGAATGCCATATGCTTTAGGTATATATGGTACGATCGCATTTATGAGAATGCTCACATCCGGAGCTTGGTTGAAAGTAATGGATAAGTCCTTGATGTAACCAATGGTTTCTATAGTCCTTGAATCTAAATCTAACTAATATTTACATGGGCCTATGCATTCAAGACCTAGTCTCCTCGTGACTCAAAGGGGCATGACATTGTACCTCGCTCTTATGTCAACGACACAATCATGGAGCACAAAATCAGAAATAAAAACTAAGATATAGAAAGGAGGAACCCTAGGGTCTAAATCAATAACATCATATTCTTCCTTAGGTTGAGAAGAGGAATCTTTGGAAAGAGGAACTCTATGTTCCATTCATGGAGTAGGAGGTGCTTTTAGAACACGTGAAAGGTTTTCAAATTGAGAAGGTGTTCCAAGAGCATCTAGTAATGTCATGTGGGTGGGTACCTTCGCTAGATCTTCAATGACATTGTAAGGTCTTGGTATTGGGAAGTAGGGTGGTGGATTATTAGGAAACTTTACCTTGTTTGGAGTCCATGGAACCTTGTTCCTTGGAGGGGAAGGTAATCTACCATTCATGGGAAGTTTTCCTTTTTCATTATCCTTGGAATCGATTTTGGTCCCTTCCACCCCTTGCAAAGTGGTTTTAGGGGCCTGACTCCTAGTTTCTATAGCAAATATCCCGAAATAAAGAGGATCATCATCGCAGGGAATAGAGTCTTCCATGTTAACTTGGTCATTTTGGTAAGTGGAAGAAAGCTTGTCTTTCACTGTAGGTAGAGGGGCTTTGTCGGTTTTAGATAATTCCAGGTGATGTGTATACGAGTAACAATACTCGGGATCATGGAAGTCTTGGAAAAAGTGGAACCAATCCACTTCAATAGCATGTTTCCTAGAAGGAGGAGTAGGAGGAAAAAGAGGGTTTGGCCTCGCAGGAGTAGTAAACTACAAGTCATTCACCTTTAGATTAAGGGAAAGTATTTGGTTTTTCATGTTCATTAAAAACTCGAGCGTTTCAAAAATTTATGTTTATTCAATCCTCGAAGTTTGGGCAGGTGGGGGTTCATACTGAGGACCTTCGTTTTGAGGTACCTCATTCCTAGCCCTCCCGTTTCTTCCATGTTTCTCTCAATTTCTAAGGCACTCTCCTTGGTTGGATCTAAAGTTTGTATTGATTTATCTTTCAATATATACTTTACATTCGGATTCATAGCGGTCATGTAGTAATGGAACAAATTGTTTCCAGATGGTTGGGAAGAAGTTGGGATCCTATTCAAGGTCAAGGTAAAGCGTTGATTAAAGTTTCTAATTTTCTCCCCCTCATGGATGGAGATGGTTGTGAAATCCCTGAGTAGAGAAGCCACATCATCCCCCCCTTGGAAATGCTTCTTGAACTCTTGGATAATAGTGTCCCAATCTGGGATACAATCATTGGGAAGCAATCGATACCATCTCGTTGCTTCACCCTCAAAGGTTCTTACAAAAATTCTAATGATGACATCAAGAATTTTTATGTCGATAAGTGCTAATGCATCATAGAAGTTTTGTATATGGTCCTTGGCATTCAATGTACCATTGTCACTGAAATTAGGAAGCATTTTTAGGGCATCTGCAGGCATGTCATGAAGAGGTCGGGTCAACCTCAAAGGAGTCCTAGGTTTCCAGGGCATTGCCATAAAAAAAACTATGGGAGGAACAACAACAGTTGTTGGAACGATGAGAGAAACAACCTAAGGATTAGTAATTGTTGTTGGGTTCACTAAAGCTTGATTTAATAGGGGGATTTGAATAGGAGAAGATGAAGAGGGTGAATCAACTTGCACGTTAGGTGTAACGAGTTTCCTTGGTTTCCTAGGTGTATGTGTCTCACTACTTGTTTTATTTCGTGAACTTTGACGCCTTGTATTCCTGGGGGAAACTGTTTCCCTAGTCTAAGGATATTTTCTCCCTCCCAGCTTGTAAGGGGATCAAGTAAGTACTTTAAGTACAAGATATGTATCACACAAAAAATGTTACTCTTTCTAACATGATGTTGATTAACCCAACTATAAACAAAGCTTTGTTTTCTTTCTTCTCAAAGTGGACTATAAAGTATGCCATATTTATAACTTCTCACGTGAGTTCAAACAAGTAAACTCAGACAATGACAAGGTAAGAGGAAAGGAAAAATTGATGGTACTTATGACTCTGATATTCAATGAAATTCCAAGGGAAATGAACTATAATAAGTACCAAAGAAAATCCAAAGGATCATTAAAGGACCTTGCCACAAAATTTTGTCAATAGGTGGGAAAAGGAACCCTAACGAATTTGGGTCCAATGATCAGTAAATGTTTGGGATACAAGAAAAATAAATAGTTTTGCAAGTCCCCAGTATGGTCACTAGGAAAAGGGACGTGTTATAAGAAAAATTTGTTCGTTGGGACAGATCTGACCTATCCGGCTGTGAATTCGGTTACAACCTCTTTGATAGCTCGACACGAGGCAGAGGCTACCTGCACCTTAGATGGTCCTTCACTTGAGGAGGTAATGAAGGGGGAAAAGGAGAGGTGAAAGACTTACAAGAAGACTTTCTCATGACCACCCACCTTGGGTGTTGTCCTCCCTCAGCTTCCTGGATGGAAAAACTGGCTTGACGAGTGAAAATTATTTACAATAGGATGAAAATAAGATCGCTAATTTTTAGGACAGTGAGCTAAACAAAGAAAACAATGAGTTTTTCGCTCCCTTAAAGTGTTGGAAAATGGCCCAGAATGGGTTCCCGGGGTAAACTGGGGTCCTGGACAATTAACCTATGGATGCCTCAATTGAAAGAGTGAAAAAAAAGGGTGAAATGTGAGCTTAAAATCTACAGGCAAGTCCCTTTAGGTGGCTGTAAATTGTGAACAAAAAGTTCTTCGAAGATTTTACGACAGAGAAACAAGCCCAAAATGGCTTGATACTCCCTGGGGTGACCCGGGAAGTGATCCCAGAAGATTGTCAAATAAAAAAGGGGGTTGTAAAAGGATATGAACAACCCTTTTACAAGATGTTATAGCTATGTTTGGGATAGTATTTACAACTTCAATTTTCGGTTCATTGATGAAGGGTGGACTGACAAAAGGTTTGACTTTAAATGTATTTTATTGGTGATTTTTTAGTTATTAACACATGCCTTGGCCACCACACTATTCTAAAGCTTATCCCAATCTGGAAAACACATCTCAGAACTGTGCCAACCAGTATAAGAAGAGTAGTCTTAGCATACCATGGTGATTAGGTTGAAGAGTGCCCCATGCAGTTCAGGGAAGTAGGGATTAGCCACTTCTTGTCACTAGTGCTTTCGGGCTCTCAAAGCCACTTGGATGGAAGAAGGATACATGCAAAAAGGAAGAGGCCCAAGACCCCCCTAATGGGAGTTTTAGCTGAGATTAACCAAGCAGAGTAGTATTCCAACCAAGTTAAGTTATACAATCCCTTAACCGTCTGATACTAAAGAAAGACCACTCCATTTATACTAACTAGACAACTTCTAAGGGGCTCCTAATGAAGACTCTCTGGCTTTGACTCTTAGTAAACTATAAAATTGGAATTTCTTGAAATAAAGGACGAGGCCATCCACATGGTGAGGTCACGTCTTGCTTTCACAAGTGTGCCTCCTGGTCACTGAATTTTCAATCTATCTAAAACTTTATAAAAAAAACAAGTAATAGGTATGTGACATATATGTCACGGCTAAATAGTATGTATATGTATGTAGCTAAATAGTATAGGTTTTGTTTTGAGTGTATGGGGCGGACCCCTTCTTTGTTTTCAAGTGTTTTTCATTTTTTTGAGTGTATTTAGCTTGCTTATTTTTGCATGGCCCCTTTAAGCGAAGCCTCCTGTACACTAGTGAATGAAACATTATACTATGAAAATATGACAAAATCAACTAATTTAAAAGTAAACAATTATACCATTCAACCCAAATGAATGGGTTGAGGCCCTTTGCGAGCGACAAGACCACCATGTGAATGAAAGCCCCAAATGATTCCTTTTATGGGGATTGGAAGTTTATTGATTGGAGTTTAGAAATAGTGATGATTATCTATGAAAGTACATATCAGATTTTATAAACAGAAATTTACAAGTAAACTACTCAAACTATCTACACAAACAATGCATATCAACATGGGTATCTATGCCAAAAAAATTTGGATTGTGTGCAAGTGAATATAAGGTGAATATAAGAGTGATTAGGTAGATTTACTGATTTGATTTGATTTTTTTTCTTCATTGTCCTGTTGGCCCCTTTGCCTCAAACATGTATTTAGGTGGTCCCCAACCGCTTAGGATAAGAAGAGTAGGTGACCCTATTGTATACTTGCAGGAAAGCAATGAAATTTTAGTTATTTTATATGGAAAAATTGAAGTGAATGAAACAAAAATTTTCACATAAAATATATATAAAAACCAACTAAGATTGTTATCTCGTGGGGGGTAATTGACCCAAATGGTCAATTTTCTTGTTTGGGACAACAAGGTTAATAATAGGAAAACATAACAAAAATGTACATGAACGAAATAAGGAAGAACAAAAGTATGAACAACCAACAAAGAATATTTTTTTAGGGCTTTCCTAAGGGGGCCTAAGACTCCCATCCACTAGCTAAGGCTGAAAACAACCGAGTACTTCAAAAAATCTGCACTAAAACACATCAAACAATTTAAACCAAGCTGTTAGAAAATCAAAGAAAGTAAGTTAAACCCAAGGAAGCAACAACAAACACCTAGCTAACCAATCCCTCCTGGAGATAGCTAACATAACAAGTATTTACTTCTACCCCTCAACCCTTAACCAACAAGTGACACATCCAACAACTAAAATCTAACATGATTCACACACACAAAGAGTCTTGTAAAATTTCAGCAGAGCTTTGTCACTATATTCATCCTCCCTTTTACAATGCCAACCCTCTTATTTATAAAGGAGAGGTGAAAACTTAGGGTTAGGTCACAAGACACGTGTCACTTTTGGAAAAGTGACAAGTGGATCAACCCTAAAGTGTTTTTGTATTTTTACCAAAAGGTAACCTTATCTTAAAAGGGAATCTTATCCAAAAGGGATAAAATCAAATCTGATTTGACCTCTTAATTACAATGTATACATACTAAAAAGTGAATCATGTGAGACTACATATTACAAAAAGTCATTTTTCATAAAATGACAAAATCAATATGCCACGTCACCATTTTATGTGCTATTTGTGCCATCCCAAAGGATCTTTGATTGCTGCCATGTTTTGTAGTTGTAGGTGAGGTGATTTAGGACAGTTCCAGGCCATACATGGCTGTCAGATTCATCAGGATGAAGCCCCAAGGTGTGGGGAAATTGTAGATATTCTTAGGAGGGAAAGGGACCTTTGAGATTTGTTCATTGTATGTAAGGAAATTACCATTTTTTAGGAACTTTTTGTACCTGATTATACACCCCCTTTGTTGCCTATAAGTTTCCCTATGAGTTGGTCGAAGCATGGCTTCGATTTGGGCTTGTTTCGATGAGGGGACCCCTTGGGCCTGAACCTTGAGAGGATTTTACCTTGTACCAAACATCCAAAAAAATGATTTTTATTGTTCCCATGTTGTATCTTTTTTCTCTACCTCTCTGCTTCCTTTCGTTTGGTGCAAATCTATCTCTGGATGAGTAAGATATGGCCCTGGAAAGGTATGCAGTAAGGAGTTGGTCGGGAGACTAAAAAAATTGGCAGGCTGCTATAGGCCTGCATACCTGTATCTTAAATGGTTTTTCCTCATCTGGCCAAATTTGGCCACAGAGACCCCCAATTAGGCCTCCTTCTGGCATGTGCATTTTGGGCCAATAATGAGTCCCTGTCGCTATGGGACATGCCACTGAAATTATGGGTTGAATTCATGGTTTTGAATTCCACAGATGCATTCTTGACTTCACCCCAGTCGTTTTGACTATTCATGGTCGAAATTCCACCTCTGAATGGAAAAGTTATGCTATTAAAAGTTCTAGTGACCCTCAGAGGGGGAATTTTGATTTTTTAATGTATAGTTTTAAATGCATATATATAAATTTATTAATTTTTTTTATTTTATTAAAAAAAATTAATAATTATTTTATTTTTTAAATATATATATTTATATTTAAAATATTATATATATATATATATATATATATATATATAACATTAATTTAAAAAAAAAAAAATTAAAATATATATACATAAAACTATATATAAAAAATAAATTTAAATTAAATTTAGCCCCACCCCCACCCTGGTGCCCCTGGTCTCCCATACGACCAAGCCAAAATCCAAAATGTAGCCCGTAGGGTAAGAGGAGCGGAGGGAGGAGGTGAAGGAAGAGGAGGGATAGCATGTTGCATAGGGGTGGAGTGGTGGCAAGGGTCAGGGTTTTGGGAGGGTGGTTGTGCAGGCTGGAGAGGGTATGGGAGAATGCACACATATGGGTGTTGATTGTGAGGTGGAGGGAAGAGGGGAGTACACAATCTGCTGGGAAGAGGGGACGAGGATAGAAACACGTAGAGTGAAGAGGTGGAGGGAGGAGAGGAAATGGGAGCGATAAAGGAATGAAGGAGTGTGGAGGGAGGGGATTTTTGGTTGTTCTTTGTCTGTGTGCAGAGTTATGATGGGATTCTGGAGGGAATAGCACAAAGTTGGAGTGGGAGGTGGAGGAGTTGCTTGCAGGGGTGAGGGAGCACGTAAGGGAGGAGGGAAGGATTGTTGCGCGACGTTTCTGTGAAGGAGGGAGATGGGAGGCGGTGGTTGTTTCTTGGTGCACATGGGTGGAGGTGGTGGTGGCACCCCAGTGGTGGATGGGTGGTTGACCACCTCCTAAATTAATTTTTTTCTTTTTTTTTGATTTTGGGTTTTTTCTCCATAGTTAGGAGAGGGAGGTTTTGGGTTCAATCCCCCTTCCCTCCTATTTGATTTCTGGGCTATTTCTGGGCCTTTCTGGGCAGAGGAAAAGGGAGGGGGTTGCGGTTCAAATCCTAGAACTTTCAAATGGCCATGTGCAGGCCTGTAATTTCATCCCAACTCAGAAATTCAAATCTCTAAAGGAGCCTTGGAGGCTTGGGCCTAGTGCCCAAGAGGGGTTCAAATCCCCTCCCATTTGAATTTTTTGTACATAAAAATAAATGAATATGGCACACCAACAAACATGGACCAACAACTAATTTCAAATCTGAACCAGTAACCAATTTTAAATCTGAACCAACACTAAGACAATCATTTTGAAGCCAGAAATAACAATCTTCCATGCAAAAACATTCACCACAACCCGCAAGTTTTTCTTTTAAATTGGGTCTAACGGGGGTTTACCTGGCTTTGTGTCTGAAGGTTGCTACATGGTTATGGATGGCTGCTCAATGAAGACCTACAGTTTCTTCCAGGAAGCCTCCTTTTTCCATTGAATCTTGTTGTAGAGCTCCCTCTCCCCTTGGCCAAAATGCCAAAATGACTTGAGAGAGGGTGTTAGCACTCGGTAAATTTCCTAGAGGTTGAAAAAAAGAAGAAATCTACAAAGGTAACCTTAACCAACCACTTTTAGATTTGGGATCTAGCCCTTCCAACTCCAGAGAGGGATCTCTGTGTATAATTTAGCTTTGTTTTAAATTAAGATATTAGGCTAGCTATAGAAAATGTTGGTTTTGTTGTAAGGGTTTTTTTTTTTTTGAAGTCGGTTGAGACAAACTACACACCCATTGGGCTATGGGGTCTGTATTTAAGGGATCCAAGATACAACCAAAAATGTTGAAGAAGTCTTTCACAAGGCGAGGTAATACATTCACTCGATCTATAATAATTTAAATGATGATCAGAAGAAAAGATAAGGAAATAACTCCAACCAACAGGCACTTAAGAATCTCTTAATTGAAGATATTTAGAAGATAAACACTTAAACCTCTAGAATCGGAAACAGGGTACCAGAGATAAATCCTATAACATAACGCTATTCGTAAAGATTAGATTCAGACAACAAAATGAAATACAGAGAAAGAAAACATTAACTCAGGGAAACACATCACCAGTAAACATACGCAAGAATCCTAAAAATTTCCTCTTCTCTATTAATGGTAGATCTCCTCAAAATTGTTACAGCTTGATAGCAATAGGAGGTGCAAATCAACAACCCCCAATACATTGAAAAAAGAAGTATTTATAAGTCAAAATACAACGTTCCTGTCATAATTGATCAGGACGTGCTCGTCCTATTTTTAGCAAAACTAACTT